>JASZXU010000461.1:0-20952 GCA_035521515.1 Phenoliferia sp. Uapishka_3 | reverse complement strand
GTGGGAATATCACTAACCTCGGTGCGACTAGTTCCAATCTCCCGCCCCACCACAATACCCTGTTGACAGTAGACGGATTTGAGTCAAACACAATCATCCGTCCAGAATTCACCTGCGAGACTCACAAGCGCCGCAACAGCGCAGCAGGTGAAGACGATATGTCCAGTATGATTTGGAACTGTCGTTATAAGTAATCATTAATCACCTCGTATAAGATGACTTCTACAATACTCACAGCAAGCCGGTCCCCCAAAGAAAGCCACCCACCACAAACCCGTCCCTGTGCGGGTACTGACGAAACGGAAATTTGGAAAAGACCAAGGGATGCCTGATGTCGTGTTCAAAAAATCACCCAGAAGGACGACTTTGTGCTCCTCACAATATTCAATGACTGCGTCCCAAGGTCGACGTTCGTTAGGGCGGAAAAAACGCTTCGGAAAGCTGGCGCCGAGCTCGCGAAGGCGTGGAAAGTGTTGAAGGGCGATTGGCTTTGCCTCAGGAAGCGGTTGGGAGGATCTATTTTGATGAGTCTTGCGGTCGGGAGACCAAATTCGCGGGTTGTCGGTAATGAACTGGTACTCGAACGCCCAGGCGAAGAGGAAAAAGCCTCCCCCGCCAAAATGGATCGCTTCGATATCCTGCGGGATTGCACACAGAAGCCTCTGCGAAGCCTCCAATGACACCGAAGGTTCTGCATCCACCCTATCCCCGTAATAGTCCTTGATTCTGAGCCCCAGCCTCTTGATATTCGGAAACGATGAAACCATCCTTTCGAGATACGCGAGAGAATCGATGAGGGGAGGTTCGTTTTCAAAACGAATTCTGAGTACGAGCTGGCGGATGGAAAAATTGGGCTGAAGATCGGGTGTAGGTATGTTGCTAGGGAGGTTGAGGGTGAGGCTGAGTTCCGCTAGGTTCGGCGCGGCTTCAAGTAGCGAGGTGACGGTAATGATATCGCCACATTTCAGGTCGAGATATCGTAGGCTTTTGAGCTTCACAGAAAGAAGACGCCCTGATTCACAGTCCCAGTATTCGAGGTGAGGCAAGGTGACGCGTCGCAACGTCAGCGACTTAAGGTCGGAAAAGTGACCCAGGCAGGCGGCGAGATTTGTGGCGAAGCTAGAGTGGTTAAAAGCTAGAGTGAGATGCCTGCAGTGCTTTCCAAAGTTGATGAGGAAGAGGTCGAAAATCTTGTGCGAGTCCTCCGAAGCCACCTCATTCTCGCCCACGTCAATGAGATTTATACTCGCAGATTCGGTAGCAGCCTATTTTTGATAGAGGATTAAAACCTTGTCTTTTTCCGAAGTCTGTTACGCACATGCGAACTTCGTTGTAGCAAGGTCTTGTGCAGGGGTCCTTGGCGTCGTCTGAGCGCCGAAAGTCCACCGTCAAAGTCCTGACGAACGCTCTCAGTTCAGCGCCTTCCTCACTCCTCAGCAGCTCCAACGCCCTCCAAAATGCTTGAGTTTCCTTGGTGCAGATGTGAGAGTAAAGCATGCGACGGCCAAATGGGAGGAACGACCGAGACACGCGGGCGACGGCGAGGCCCGTCTTTAGATGTTCCCTGAGATCCCCCTTCTGCCTCACTTGGCGATCTGTGGCTTCGGGTCGCTGAGCAACGAGCTCGGCGTCGGCGCAGACGTGGTCGAAGATCTGTGCGATCGTTTCGAGCGGGAGGGTGGGGCGTCCTCGTCTCGGACGGGCGACTAAGCTTTCGAAAGGGCGAAGACGCAAAAGTCGCTCCATCAGTCGATGGTTGATTTGTGGGCGTTGATGTGAGAGTAGGAAGAGAGGGGTTTTTGAGCGGCATGGAGCGCGCTGTGGACTTTGCGACTCGTACTGTGGGCCCGAGTTGTGTACGTCTTCAAACACGGGCAATCCAGCCTACTTCAGCCGAGCTTCTCAGACTACATACTATCAAATCTAGATACAACCCAAAACTCCTGCATCACGGAAGAATGGGGACGTTACAAGTCATCAAGCTATCTACAAACTCTCAGGTGGGGGCGGTTGGGGGGTGTACGGCAAAACGAACGAAACCAGAGAGATCCACCAAAATCTCCGGCACAAAAAAACAAAAAGACAAACCCCTTCACAAAGAGAAGAGAAGAAGAAAGATGGATCAGAACATGCCAAAAAGCCCTCGATCGCGTTTTCGTCTCAGCGGGTCCTTCTGCGCTTTATCACGTTGGAGCTTGACGAGCGTGTCTAGCTTTTCGGCGACCTGAAGAGGTGAGCAGAGCCGTTAACTTCATGGATCTCGCTTATAAGAAGATGAGCGACGTACAAGTTCGAGCTTTTCTTTGCGCTCTTGAAGAGTGAGGTGTTTGTCGACGACCGGGTTCTCTCGAGCAAACTTGATTATTTCGGAGCGGTTGAGGTCGTACGCCATTCTAGTGTCGATTTCTCGTGGAAACTATGGGCCAACATGCGAGTCAGCGATCCACAGTGTCGTCAATATCTTGCAGCCAAAAGTACCTGATAGAAGAACTCCACTAGTAGCTCAATCTACAATTTTGACTATCAGCTTGGACTCAATCGGATGAACAGATCAGAAGAGACTAACATTGATAAACTGAACGGCGGTGTGCGAAAGTTTGTCTGCAACGACGTTGAGGAATGCCTCTGGACAGAACGCTCGTTGTTCCGGACCCGCTTTACACCTCCTCGATTTAAGCGCCAACAATCTCAACTTCAAGATCTCACTCCTCGACGAAAGGAAGATCGCATCTCGAGCTGCCATTTTCGCAAAGAAACACCAAGATCGAAATCAGCACTTTTCTCTGTAAACCCAAGCAAAGCCTCGACCACTCACCTTTACCCAACAAAGCCGAATTATACGCCGGTCTATTCGGATCGGCCTCATCATCCTCCTCGACCTCCGTCCCAATCCTACCAGCTTCTCTCCTCCTCTCTCTCCTCCTCCTCTCCTTCTCCTCCACCTCCCCCACAAATTCCATAGCTCCTCTCAATTTTCTCGCTCCAACTTGATCCCTTATCGTCCCTAGCGCAGCTTCACACATCCCCAATTCTCGCTTCAACAATTCTAAAGAACGTAGCCTCCCAGTCTCCCATTCTTTAGGCTCTACTTCGATTTCGTATTTGAAAGGCTTTACGGCGTTTTCGACTTGGTCGGAAGTTATTGAGTATCGATCGACGAGGATTGAAGTGGCGGTGGAGAGTACTCGAGCGGCAGCTTCTGGGTGGAAGACGAGTGGTTCTTCACTTGATAAGGTCTCGAGACAGGCGGAAATAGCATCGACTACTTTAGTCGTACTAGTCCTTCCAATCCCACTCTTCGTAATCGCCGAACTAACCGCATCCAACTTCCTCTGCCAATAAATATCAAGTTCCTCTGAACTCAATTTCGAGTCATTCCCCAATTTTCCCAACTCCGGCGTTTTCGGATCCTTCCAATAAATCTTCGCTAGAGCATCCATCGTCTTTTCGTCCAACAAAATCTTGAGCATCTTTCTCACCTCTGCTTTGGTGAACCCTTTCCCAAGTTGGTGGATTCGAGCTTTGAGGTCATCCATTGTTTCGGCGACGTAGGATTCGGCAGAAATGTTTCGATCGTTGTATTGGACTTTGAATTGGTAGGAAGTTTCTTCGAGATCGATTGCGACGGCGTTGGAGATTGAGTGGAGGGAGGAGGCCATGGATTCTTCGAGGACTCGCATGAGTCGGCCTTTGAGAGTTCCGGTTCCGACGAGAATCCCTTCGTGTGAGAAATGCTCGCCGTGGGTAGTGAAGAACGCCGCTTCTTGCGCTTTGACCATCGCTCCGACTTCTCCCTCGTCCTTTGATTCACCCCCACCGAGGAGTTTTTGAGTCGCAGCCGAAGGAGGAGCTTTCGAGATGACTCCGACGTAACCGAGAGCGAGTGGGTATCTCTCATTCGCGAGAATCGCCGCTCCAGCTTCAGGCGGTACCAAATCCATTTTGGTAATCACCCCAATAGTCCTCATCCCAAGTGGATCGACTTTCTTACTCGCTCTCAACGCCGGAGAATTCGCCAAATCAACATTGGCGGCACAAACTGCCAGAATAATATTCGGACTCTTGATGTATTTATCGCACAATTCCGTGATCTTTCCTTTCAATTCCTCTGGTTGATCCATCGACGAGATTTGGACGTAACCTGGTAGATCGACTAGTGAAAGGTCTGGTACGGATGGGGAGGAGATTCGGAGATGGATTGGGGAGGAGGAGACGCAGTCGGTTGAGGCTACGACGTCGTTGAGGTTTTTTAGTTCGGATTGGACGAGAGAGAAATCGGTTAGACGTCCGGGTCGTCCTTCGATTTCGGCGTAGGTTTGAGGAGAGGGATCGGAAGGAGTTGGAGGGGTGTGAACGAGAGTGAGTTCGAGTGGTCGACGAGTGACCATGTTGTCGCCTCTGGTGAGTGAACACAGTCTTTCATTAGCAAAGTGAACAGAACAGGACGAAGCGGTAGAATGGAAAACGCACTTTGGGAGAAACTCTCTCCCAACAATAGCTTCCAAAACTGAACTTTTACCACTACTTTGACTTCCAATAACCACGATCGACGGTAAAGTCAAATTCGAATCATCTCCCAAACTCAATAGTATCGATCGAATCTCAATGAGCTTCTTGGTAAGAAGTAGTAAGTCTTGAGTAGGACTAGAGCCGTCCGTATCGACGGACGAGATGGGTGCCGCCAAAGACGCTGCTACCGCTGTTGCCAATCCTGCGCTCGTTGGCCCTCCTCCTCCTCCTCCTCCTCCTCCTGGGCCGTCATTACGATCGGCACCCTCCGCCGAAGCAGGGAATACCTCTGCGAGTTTTGCCCTCAATATGGCAAGCCTCGCTTCTAGACGGATTGCAGTTTCTGCCCATGATTCGGAAGCGGTATTTGAGATTGTTGAGAAAGTGTCTGAGGCGGTTGTTGAGATTGAGTTGAGAGTGTCGTTTGTGGTTGATGAGAGAGAGTCGAAGGCTGTTCCGAGTGAGGAGTTGACTTGGGAGAGGAGAGTTCCTACGTTCGTTTTGAATCCTGTGTTATCAGAGAGATGGGAATGAACAAGTCATTTGAGTGATACTGCATGCCGGCGAGCGTCGTACCCCCAGTTACAAGAGGAGGTCCGAGATGAGGAGGGAGTTATGACTGACCATCGATCTTCCAATCCGCCCAAGTGACAGCCCCAGCGCCTACTCCAAGACCCAGAACGCTTCTGCCAGCTGTCCTTCCAGCTAATTTCCCGACGCTGCCAAGAACTGAAATTGACCGAATGTGAACGAGTCGAGCTGGTGCAGCGCGCAGTGCAGAGTGGCGTAGGTAAGGCAATGGTCGACGTACTCCTCGCGCCAGTAGGATTGACATCCCTAAGTCCTGCTGAGGTTGTTAAGGGGCGGATTGGGGGGTTGGTGCGAGTGGCGAAAGAAGGAAAAAGAGGGAAAAGAAAATGATGCGTTCGTGGCCCCTGTTTACATACACTACTCGCTGCGGGAGGATGGCGGGGTCGCTCGCTCTTTACTCTTTACTTTCCCCCTTTCCCGCCCAAACCACGCACGACAGACTTGTGAACGAATTCAATCACCTGCCGCCATTTGACGTGATGGATGGGAATGTGGAGGGACAGGTGCAAGATCGAGTGAACGCGCTCGTCGATTCAATCAATGCAAGGGACCCTCTTCTGACTTTGTACAACCTGAGCCATCTTCGGGAGGAACACCTTGCCTTACCATGTGAGCATTCCCACCATCGTAGCCCCCACTTGAGCTAACCCGCCAACCTCCACAGCCTCTACAACGAACGAATCACCTCTCGAAGCAGCTCTCAGCCACTCATCCCTCCCCGAACTCAAACCACAAGATCCTCACCTCGAAACCCGCCTGGAAAACGCAAGACGCCTCCTCATTCAGTGCTTACTACTCAAGGGCGCGAACCCATGGCAAACAAACGACTACGGGAGCGCTCCAGTCGACCTCGCGCAAAGTGGGGGAGATGACCTCGCTTTGGCATTGCTGAGTCAATGGGAGCTGGGGACGTATTCTTGTACGTCTGGAGTCGTTTTTTTATTTAACTTCTACATGGGAAAAACAATGGGGAAGCGCGCTGACAACTTCATTTTTTTGGCCCTTCTTCTCGCTCCGTTTCCGCGTCGACGTCGCGCAGGGAACGATGCGCTATTCGTGCTTAAGTCAAAACCGAGAGACTTGGAATACTGGCTGAGGGAAAATAACTTCGACCGAGACCTGATGGCTGAAGAATTAGAGGTCGAGGAGCAGAGCGATATCAAAATGGAGTCCGACGAGAACGAAGACCCAGACGAGCTCTTCCTCTCACAAGAACAACTCTCATCAACCACCCCACTTCCTCCACTCCTCACTCGACCTCGAATCTCCATCTCCATGCGTCCCCCCGGCCTACTCATCAAAACTTCACCTCAACAACCCCCGTCCTTCATCCTCGCTGCTTCACCTCGATCCGGAATCCCCACTCTGCCAGTGCCACTCTCTCTTCCGCCAACACCGCTCCTTTCCGTTTCGGACCCCGCTTCTATAGCAGCTTCATTTAGATCTATCTCTGGGTTTGATGAAACTTTTGCGCTTGAGAACTTACCTACTACTTCGTCCGATCATCTTGAAGCCTTTCCACAGGCGGCGCCACTTCTTTCGATGTCGACCGAGGAAACAATAATCCCAGTTACAAAGAGTCATACACTTCCCACGCCAATCACGCTCCCTTCTCTTCTTCAATCGGTAACCCCCACCCTCCAACCTTCCACCTCTCCTCCTCCGCACCTCAAGCGCTCGCTAGTCGAAGAATCAGTACCTCCCTCAATCCCATCTCCCCATCCCGCCAAGAAATCCCGCCTACATCTCGCATCCGAATCCGAATCCGAAATCATCTTACCCCTCGTCGCCTTCTGCGTAGGGAATTATCATTTCCCACCTCACGAACCAGGTCATTTTTTCAACCTCAAGTTTATCAGCTCGCTTTCGGGATATAGTGATCGAATCGTTTTGGAGAAGAAGGGGGATTATGAGGGAAAGGGAGTTGGGGTTGTTGGGGAGATCAAGTGTGAGTGGGTGGAGAGGATTGAGGTGGCGGTGGACTTGGAGGTGAGCTGGGTGTTTTTGCTTTTTTGTTCTTGTTCTTGAATGCGTTGGTTTGGCTCATTGTGCTTTTGGGGTTCGATAGGGAGGTGGTGGGGTCTTGAGATTTTGTTTGAGGGAAAATGTTACGGGAGGATTCGTGGAGACTTTGTGGGATTATGCGGGCTTGCGAAATCATACTTGTATGTCCCTCCCTCGCTTTCTACTTCCATCAACTCGCTTTGAAGTTCCATCTAACGCGAGTCGATTCCCATCGTGTAGTTTCCGATAAAGATGCACCGCAGTTCACCATTCGTATCAAGCCCGAATCTTCGCCGGGTGAAACGACTCGTAGCGACGGTCTAAAAGTTGGATTACGCGACTTCATGAAGCGAATCAAGGAACGCTGGCCAGGAATAAAGCAAAGCGTTATTTCGTGAGGTCCTTAGTGCTCCCCCTGCGTTTGTTATCCTACTCATTTGCGTCTTCACACCGCATTTTTAGTGACGCAGGAAGTGCCGCCCGAGTCGACGCTTTTGATGAGGCTTTCTCTCTTCACCTCGAGAAGTCCGGGCATACCACAAACTGTTCAACTTCAAGAGCATCGGCTACTTCCCTGCCCGTACATCTTTCCGCCCCTCAGTCGCCTCTTATCTTCACAAAAACTCCCCCAGGCTCTTCACTCTCGCCTCCCGACATTCCAAGCCCGATCAAAGAAACAAAATCTTCAATAACAGAAACTTTCAAAGGACTAGAAATCATACTTCCTCTCTTGGGGTATTGCGTAGGAGATTATCAATTTCCGACTGTGAAGGTCAAGGTTAAGGACAGACAAGTCTTTCGTATCAGGCTACGTGTAGGGACAACTTGGGAGGACGACAGGATTATCTTGGAGGATATGAATGATGTCGTTTGGGAATTTGGGAGTGGGGAGTTGGAGAGGGTTGAAGCTGCAGAAAGCTTTGCGAATGTGGGTTCGGTTCATGCTGGAAGGGAAGAAAGAGAACTGATTGGATTTTGAGCGGTTGATTGACTTTGTGCATTTGGTTGGATAGGGACGTGATCCAATCCTTACGATTTATCCGAGAGAGGGGAACGAGCTGGAGAAGTTGTGGAGTTTTGTTGATGCGGGAAGTAAAACTTGTGAGCCCGACACGAGTCATTCTCATTTTTCTCAGCTCTATTTGACTGAATTTAAACAAAACAGTCAACGAGAATCATCGACCGAGGTTAACGATTCGAATCAAGCCCGACTCTCCATCTCCCATCAGAATGAAATGCAGCGAGTATCTGACTCGTCAGATGCGAGACTTTATTGCGAGAATCAGGGTGCATTGGAAGAGTGTTGAATTTGGAGTGATTTCGTACGTTCTTCTCTTCCTATATCGAGATATCGTCTTCCTTACTCTAATGTGGCTCACTGGTGTTTCCTCCACTTTCAAATTTCAGCGGCGCAGGTGGCATCGCCCGAGTCAAAGCTTTCGACGAAGCCCGTTCTTTCCACTTGAGAGGTATTGCTACACCCCCTCTTCAACATCACTACAACTTTGAACCTCTCATACTCTGCCTCCATGCTCAACCTCGACACCGAGCCCTCTCCTCTGATATCGGACAACTGCTGAAGAAGAACCCGCCACTTTATGATAGTTTCAAAGCCTATTCTTCGGCGGCTGAAGAGGCGGGAATTATTCGAACGAATAGGATGGCAGGGAAGCAGGTCGAAATCGAGTTGAAGGTGGGTGCTTTTGAGGGCATTGAAAGGACCAGAGCTCTATTGCTGATTGGCGGCTCCAATTCACAACAGGTTGCGTCGCCTGCGGTTTCGGCGGTTCTAGATCAGCTCATCGATAAGAAACAAAGCGCTGAATTGGAAAGATGGGAAATACCTTCTCGGCCAAGCGTTTCACCAAAGTTCCCTCGACTTTCCCACACGGTCACCTCGAATCGACCTCCGGACTTTGACTTTGGACCCCTCATATCAGTTCTCGAAGCTCAACCAAACTATCGCATTTCTTCCTCCAAAATAGGTGCGCTGCTACAACAAAAACCTCCGCTCTATATCAGCTTCAGGTTATATTCGAATGCGGCGGTTGCGGAGGGAATTATTCGGATCATCAAGGAGGATGGAAAGCAGGACTTTATCGAACTCACAGTGAGTCGAATCAAAACTTTTAAGAAGTTCTTTTCGGTTCACTCAAAAGTCTCTTGCGCCGATTAGTCTCATAACGCACGTCTGACTGTACCATCACGCACTCGCTCGCGATCGAGAAGTCCTTCTACGTGCCCCACCTCACGAAGCGACAATGTATCCCTGCCTCGTCGAGGACCATCACTGATGCGTGACCATTACAAGGGTCTGCCTCCACGCCCTCGTTCTCGGGCTCGAAGTCGAAGTCGAAGTCCATTACGACGCCTTCGCTCGAGGAGTAGGAGTCGAAGCCGAAGTCGCAATCCACCTAGACGCAACCGCTACGAGGGTCTGCCTAGACGCCCTCGCTCGTGGAGTCGGAGTCGAAGTCGAAGTCGAAGTCGAGGTCCACCGCGACGCGTTCGTTCCTGGACTAGGAGTCGGAGTCGAAGTCCGCCACGACGCCGTCGCTCAAGGAGCACAAGTCCACCTCGACGTTCTCGCTCTCGAAATCGAAGCCCAACTCCACCTCTTCGAAGGATTTCAAGATACCGCATCGTCGATCGTTCCAGCAGCCCTCCAACCCCCGATCCGTCAAGTCAATATCGACCGCCACCGCGAGGCCGAAGCCCAAGTCCACCCCTCCGTCGCCCTCCATTTTTGGCTCCATCCTCCACTCTCAACGAATCTCTCACTCCAGATGCACAGCTTATCATCACCGGAATTAGAACCCTTGGCCAACCTGACCCTGTTTTACGGGATCGTCTCAGCCTCGCGTTGGTGGGTCACAATGCAAGACTCGGCTTCGCGGCGGGAGATATTCAAGAAATCATCATCGAGCGTCAGAGCATTGGAAGAGCTTCCGCTACCGTCCAAATTGATCCGGACCTTTCAAAATGTGTCAAGGAGGAGCTGGAGTGGCGGGAAGGAAGAGACCTCAGACTCTTTCTAAATGGAAGCCAGATTAATGTCAGATGGCACGCATCTTATGTGGTATCTGCGGCAACAAATTGCGAAGCGTCGACGGGCAGATCACCGTTTGCGCTGCCGGCCTCGACGAGTTTGGGGACTTCGTCGAGAGACTCGAGGGACGAGGAGGAGGATCGACTTCGCGGGACGAATAGTCGAACTGAATCGCCTGGGTCAAAGAATGGTGATCTTAGACCCCATTCGCTTGAGACACGACCGGCGCAAATTTTTCCGACGTCAGATTCGGCAAAGGAGCCTTTGAAGACGGAAGCGACATCCACCAACGGAGGTACGTTGACTTTGTCTTCCGGCTACTGGCCGCTTTTTCTTCAAATATAGGACAACTCAAGAGTTTCATCTTTGACTTCAGATCGCTCAGAGGTCCAGATGCGTCGCGAAGAACCTGAAGGGGAGGCGCGGTGGGACGCCACCTCAACGACTCTGATCGGTCCGACGACAGCGTATGGCGACACAGCCACTGCACCTTGGATAAAATCGTTTCCTATTGGTCTTGGTATCGAAACCGAAGCGCGGCCGCTGCTCGATGCCTGTGAGGTGTCAGCCGCTGATCGGCGTCGCTTCGAAGCTTTACAGGAGCGTTCCGTATGTCCCTTTCTGAACTCTCTCAATAGAAAATCAACTGAGCCTTTTCGTACAACTACTTGGCCGCCTCAGGATATGAGTGGCCTCCCTACCTCGTTAACCTCGTCCCTCTGGGCTGCCATCCCCTCTCCGCCAACAGCATCCTTCACCCGAACAATTCGACTCTCCACCACTTTTGGCTACCTTCCCCCAAGCCTCGCCTCACGCGCACTCGAAGACACAAATATTTGTGCGGACGATGGGCCAGGCAGGAGCCGGCTCGACGACTTCCTCCACGCGCAAACGGGCACCTCGACTGAGCGCTATAATGTGTGGTTGAAGCGTGTTGAAGAATTTTCAAAGCAAAGCGTGGAGTTCACGGGCCTTGCAAAGAGGCTCGCTGGAGCTTTGAAGGAGTGAGCAGAGGGTTTGAGAGGAGGTGGGATGAGTTGGTGAATTTGGTGGCGTTTAGCTTGCGAAGCAGCCGCAGGGAGGCCTGTCGAGGGGTAAGGGCCTAGAATATATCTTATATTTGTGTATGTTCATCCGCTGTTCTCTGGTAAAAACTTGTTGTCATCCATACGTACCTCTCACACCTTTGAGTACCGTCGCGGTCAAGTTCACTCCGAAGATGCTACCTATATACTTCACTTTCTTCGCTGTAACCGGAACCGGTCCGTCCACGTGGTTTGGTGTCTCCTCATTTTCGAACATTGTTGTTGAATTTCGTTGTTGACTTTCGTCCCCTTTGACTTGAAGTTCAGAGAGAATGAATGACCTTGATTGACCCCTAATTGCACTTTGCACCCCCGCAGTTTCAAAGACGCGCTTGTCGCTAGCCGTTGCTTCCATCTAAAACGCGCACGACAACTATCAAGAAATCGCTAGCCGAATACGACTGAATGGAGCGTGGCCACGCGGTGGGGGTGGTGCAGGAGCAAATCGACGCGCTTGTCGATTCGATCTCGCAAAGAGACGCTCTCTTGACTTTTTACCACTTGAGTACGCTGAATGAGCAACACATGGCACTACCCTGTGAGCCTTTTCACTCTCAAGTGCTGTCTTTGGCTTACATGAACCTCTTATCAGCGTCCACGACCAAGCAAAGCGCCCTCGAAGCAGCTTTGCGTCCCTCTCGAGACCCAGCAGAGAACGACCCCAACATCGCAAACAGGCTCGAAAACGCGAGATGTCTGATCATTCAATGTTTGCTTCTCAAGGGTGCGGATCCATGGACTAGTGAATGTGGGAGAGCACCGGTCGACGTCGCGGAAGCTTGCGGAGACGAGGTCGCCTTGGGATTGCTGCATCAGTGGGAGATCGGATCGTATCTGTGTAAGTCCCATCTAGTCTATTTGCTCGAGAGAAAAAAGCTGGGAAGGGGAGCGTGCTAATAGTGACATCTTGGTGTTCGCTCTTTTTTCGGGTTGGGCATCTCGCAGGGAGCGATGCGGAGTCTGTGCTCGAATCCAAGCCTCGAGACTTGGTACGATGGCTTGTGGAGAACGAGTATGATCGAGGATTCCAGGACGGTAACATGGATGTCGAAGAGTGCGGCGATATAAAAATGGAGTCTGACAGTGTTCCGGACGAACTCTTCCTCGGCGTTTCGCCACCGGCTCCATATTCCGCCCCAAATCCGACATGGCGTCCCATTTCTACCCAAATTCCCAACCCGAATAAATCAACCGTCAATTCTTTCTCTCTTGTACCCTCGGCTCTCACATCCCTCTCTCCTCGCGCTCCGCACCTCTCCCAAATCACCTCTCTTCCATCAACATCACTCCTCCCCACCTCTAACAACTCAGAAGTCACGAATTGCTCTCAGCATAACTCTGATTCTCCTGGAAGTTTGCCACCACAGGGTCCGCCCACTTCTACTCGTGAGGAATTCTCTTCGGGCGCAGCGAACGCCGCGAAACAATACCGTAGCCCGCCTCTTCCAATCGCTGAAGCTCAACGGCGATCACCAATCTCCCTTTCCCTCCCCGGAGCCCCTTTGCTCTCAGATGCAAATCCACCGCCAAAGCGCCTCTTTGAACCCTTTTCACCTTCCTCGTCACCCTCTCCACCTAAACGGTTGCGAACCACCACCTCAGACACTCCACTCCCGTCCTCAACCGCTCTTCCACTTAGAAATCCATCATCCGTCCCCTACTACGACTTCGGTCCCTTAATCTCGATTCTAAAGGAACAACCCCAATACCGCACCGACGCCTCTAAACTAGGACAACGACTTCAACGCTCGCCTCCTCGTTTTTACACTTCTTTCAAAGCTTACTCGCTGGCGGCGCAAGCAGCTGGTATCATCAACATTATGAAGACGCCAGGAAAGCTGGATGTGGTTGAGCTACTTGTGGGTGAGAAACAATTCTGGACAGCTTCCTTACTGACCGTTCTCCTGGCTTGAATAAGGTGTCTTCTCGCACCTCTACACCCAGCGAAACTCCAGAATTATCCCATCATAGTCTCCCTTCTCCCTCTATCCCAATCTCCACCCCCGTCAACGACTACTCTAATGAACCTAACAAATCGAACGCACAGCTCTGGGTGACAGGGATCAACACCCTCAATCAATCCGACGCACGCCTCACAAAGGACCTTTGCCCAGTACTCGGTGCACGAAATATTCTCGGATTTCGAGCTGAGAACATCCTAGGAATCAGCTTCGATCGTTCGAGAATCCCAGGGAAGGCGACGGCTCTTGTGCGGATTGATTCGCAGTATGATGGGTTGGTGAAGAGGAGCATCGATGAGATTGAGAGGAGTGAAGAAAGGGTGAGGAGGGACTTTAATCGGGGGGAGATTGAAGTGGCGTTGAATTGGTCCTACTACGCAAATCGGCCGGTCGAATCATTGAGAAGGAATCAGCAACCATCAAGAGCTCGTTACGAAATGCGACCACAGCGCCTTCGCTCAAGAAGTCGGAGCCCACCTCGACGCCCTCGTTCTCGCTCAGGGAGTCCACCTCCTCGCACTACCTCAAGATCTTACCACCATGAACGCTCGAGAAGCCCTCGATCCCGCTCAACGTCACACACCGAAAGTCGACTGCCACCGCGGGGTCGAAGCCCCAGTCCACGCCCTCTTCCATCCCTCTCCTCTTCTACAATCGCTCCACCTATCACATCCTCGAACTCCCAGCTCTGGATCACCAGGATTCGAACCCTGGGTCAACCTGACGACTCCATCAAGGATCGTCTCAGCCACCTCTTAGTCGGTCGAAGGGATCGTCTCGGATTCGCGGAGAGAGACATCCGAGGAATCAGGCTTGATCACTTGACTAGCGATGAGGCTACAGCTTATGTTCAGGTCGATCCGGAATTCAACAAGAGTATCAGGCTGAAGCTGGAGTGGTTGGAGGGAAAAGGTTTTCGTCTAGGGATGAACGGGAAGGACTTTGAGGTCTTTCTGAATAAGGATTATGTTGCTCCCGCCGCAAATAACGTCCAAGCGTTGTTCATTGAGTCATCTCGTACGCCCACGACTTCAAGGACCATCAAGAGGGAGGTTCCATCGAGCGAGGAACGAGACATAATGCCACCTGCCGAGCTCCGTCGTCTTGGACTCTTACGGCAGCTTTCCGTGCGTAATTTTTTCTCCGCTTCACTAGTTACCCGTTCCCGAATCTAATTTTTCACTCCAGGATACTTCCTCCCTCTCCGCCTCATTTCTATCCTCATCCATCTGGGCTCCGCTGCCCTCGCTGCCCACGCACTCCTTCGCACGCATTATCCCACTCCTTACCACTTTCGGCTACATTCCACCATCTCTCGCTGCTCGTGCACTTGACGATCCAGATCTCTGCGCGGACGACGCACCTCGCAGGAACCACCTCGATGCCTTCCTGGAGTCACAAAAAGGCACCTCGACCGAGCACTACGATGGGTTGTTGGAGCGTGCCGAAAACTTATCGGCGCAGAACTTGGAGTTCATGAAGATTGCCAAGAAATTGGCGGGAGCAGAGGGGGAAGTTGTGAGAAAGCTGAGCGGGGAGCATGATGATCTGATGGATTTGGTGGAGACGATGGACGTTGCGAAGCAGTCGCCGGGTCCTATGTCGAAGTGGAAGAATGTTGATGATGCTTGAAGGAAATGACTGAAGGTGGATTGAGTAGGAGCCAGTGCTCTCTTTGTGGTTGAAAGTTGTTGCTAAAATACGTACAGTTGTCGCTTTTGAGGCTCCAGCGGCTTGCTCAGCTGCAGTCTGTGGGACTTGACCCCGCCTTTGGCCAATTCAAACTTCTGATGACTGTTCTCCGCAGAACGGTTCATCCCATCGATAGCGGACGGAATGTTGGCGTCAACGTTCATTGTTCTCGGATGAAAAGAAGGCATTGGCCCCTAATAGGACCGTGCTGCCGCAGTGCATAAAGCGCACTCGCTGTTCACTCTTTCAACCGCACCTCTTTTTGGCGACAACAACGCGAAGTTGGAATGGACGGCTTTGTGGAGGGAGCGGTCCAAGAGCGAGTCAACGCGCTCATCGAGTCAATCTTGGCCCGGGACGCACTTCAGACTTTGTACCATTTGAACCACCTTCGTGAGGAACACCTCGCGCTACCATGTAAGCATTCCACAGCTTGAATCTCATGTATGGATGACATACCACTCTTTCCAGCCTCGACAACGAACGATGCGGCACTCGAGACAGCTCTTCACCCATTCGAGCATCATCAGCAAGATCGCTACCTTGAAACTCGCTTGGAAAACGCAAGACGCCTCATGATTCAGGTACTATTGCTCCGAGGAGTGGACCCGTGGCGGAGGAACGCATATGGGAGGTTTCCAGTCGATGTCGCAGAAGGTGGGGGAGATGAGCTCGGGTTGGAATTACTGCGTCAGTGGGAGTTGGGGACGTATTCGTGTACGTCTCAGTCCCGGATTTCTTTCGAGAGAGGGATTCTGAAAGGAGGAGCGAGCTAACGGTGACAAGTGTGTCGTTCTTTTGTCGCGCCCTGCAGGGAGAGATGCGGAGTTCGTGCTCAAGTCAAAACCTCGAGACTTGGAACAATGGCTTATGGCAAATGAATTTGACCGAGAATTATTGGAAGGTGGGAGGGACGTCGAGGGGGAAGGTGACGCTGAGATGGATTACGACAGCAATTCAGACGACCTCGTTCTCGACACCGAGGAAGTCTTTTCCCCAGCTCTATCCACCGGTCCAGATCCAACTCGGAATCTCATTTTCATAAAAATCCCCGCAAATACATCGCTTCCCTACCCCATACCCACTACTTCCGCTCCTACACGCCCTCAGAGAATCACCTCCATCCCTTTGACGCCATTTATCCCGAATTCTACACACCCACCTTCTCGATTTGACTCCAAACCTTCCGGTACCATACCACCAGAATATCCTCCTTATCTTTCGGATCATCCAGGACCCTTGGTGATCGCTCCGCAACCACGCAATCTGCCGCTCCCAGCAATCAGTCAAGCTCAAGCCCGACTACACCACTCCCTGCCCAAAAATCCACAAACTTCGTTACACGTCACCACTCATTCAAACCCGCCCCCGAAGCGCATCTTCGAGCCCGACTCCTCCAGCTCCTCTGCGCCCTCTTCAGTCAAACGATCTCGAATCACCGCCGCCTCCTCCCCACAAGTCATTCTACCTTTAGTGGCTTACTGCCTTGGCGACCATATCTTTCCACCACCTTCAATCGGCCACTTCCTCGCTCTCAAGATCTGTGATATAACAAAAAGTCTTATCTTGGAGACCAAGGGTGACTACCCGGAGGCTACGGAAGAGGCCATTTTTAGGATTGGGCGTGAGTATTTGAGTGGGATTGATATTCCGGAATTGTTCGTAGAGGGTCGTGATTCCATCTTAGTATTTTATCTGAAAGCCGGAAGTCATTTCAAGGACTTTGCATGTGAGGGTGGCAAGACTGGTAAGCTTGGCTTTGTACTCACATTTGGTCTTTTTTGTGCTGACCTTGTTGTAATTTAAGATGTCGAAAGCCAATCGCTTTTTCGGAGATTGACTGTTCGGATCAAGTCCGACTCTCAATTCGGAACGACGTGCAGTGCAGAGCTGACTTATCAGATGCGCGCATTTGTTGATCAAATTAGCTGCTGGCACGGAGTGAGCAAGAGTACCATTCTGTGCGGTACTTTGTGCTCTGAAGCCATCCATTTGACTTGCTGACGCTTTGCCCTACGACTCAGAAACAATGGAGGCGCCGCGCGAGTTCAGGCTTTCGATTCAGCTCGTTCACTCTATCTCGAGGCGCAGAACGAGGCGTCCATTCAACCTTCCCCACCTTCGATTCCATCTCCACTCACACTCCCATTTTCGCCGTTCCCAACCCAAATTCCAATTCCAATTCCAATCCCAATTCCAATCCCGATCCCAATCCCATTCCGATTCCAATTCCCGGCTCGTAAAGAGTATGACTTTGAACCTCTCATCAGTTATCTCCAAGCTCAGCCCAGCCGCCGTGCTGCCGCTTCAGAGTTAGGATTTGTGCTGAAGAGAGACCCGCCACTTTACGATACTTTCAACGCGTATACGACGGCGGCGGAAAAGGCGGGATTGGTGATGACATACGGACTGGAGGGGGGAAAGAAGGGCATCAAGGTTACTATGTTGGAGCTGAAAGTGAGAGCCATGGTATGATCTGTGAAACCTGAAAGTTTCGGTCACTGATCATCAGCCTCCCTTTCACAGCAACTTGACACGAGGAGGCAACTCGAGGAACCACACAACTTACCACCAGGTCACTCCTCCACTTATGCCTCCACCACCCTTCGCCATCCACCACCGTCACGACCACTTGGTGGTGCCTTTGATTTCCGGCCACTCATATCATGTCTAAAAAACCGGCCTCACCAACAAATCGACAGCTCTGAAATAGGACAGCTACTTCGACAAACACCTCCTCTTTACACTTCTTTCTATGTCTATTCGATGGCGGCGGAAGAAGCTGGTATCATCAGAATTGTACGAATACCGGGGATACAAAACATGATCGTGCTGGAGGTACAAAAAGTCGGATACTCCACGAAAGAGAGTAAACTAACACTTGTTTCTTTTCGCAGAGCTCAGCTGGTCTGAAACCGCAACTTTGCTCGGATGGGAAGATTACGGAGGTAAAGTCGATTCCTTACAGAGGTCAAAGTGCTAGCTCGCCAACACTGCCCGACCGTCGCCCTGCGCGGCTTTCTGAGCGCCGTCATTCCAACGTCCTGCATTGGCTTCCTGTACGTGCTCTTCGAATCGGCTTAGTGTCCCTGGCTAAAATTTGCGCTCATTACTTCAGGATACGACCTCACTTCCCACCTCCTTTCCGCCGTCTTCCCTCTGGGCTCCCATTGCCTCCCCCCCCTCGACTTCCTTCGCACGCACTGTTTCGCTCTCCACCACATTCGGCTACCTTCCTCCGTATCTCGCCTCTCGCGCTCTTGGAAATTCAAAACTCTGTGCGGATAATGCACCTGGAAGAAGTCGCTTCAACACCTTCCTAGAGTCGCAAACAGGCGCATCGACCGAGCACTACAATGAGTTATTGGAGCGTGCCGAAGACTTTTCGGCGCAGAATTTGGAATTCATGGAGACTGCCAAGATACTGGCGGGAGGACTGGGGGAAGTTGGACGAAACTCGAACGGGGAGAATGATGATCTGATGGATTTGGTGGAGATGATGGACGTTGCGAAGCAGTCGCCGGGACGTGCATGGAGGCGGAGAAACATTGATGCTTGTCAGGGAACTGCTTGAGGTTGACTCTGTGCTGTTTTCCTCTTTAGCTTTTGATTGGGGCAGAAAACTTGTTGTCATGAACACGTTTGAACGAACGCGCTGCCTGATCTAGATTACCCTGGCCCCGATTTTTCCATCTGACTGTTTATTATAGGTGTTCCGAGAGCAACGCTGTATCAGCCGATGAGAAAGGTTGAATCACTTATTTATTTCTTCATCTCTTATCGAACCAAATCGAACCCAAAACTTGAGAATGATTTTAGGCTTTTTGATGCGCGTTTGATTTCGCCTCCAGTTACAGCGGTTTGCAATGAAGTTGCGACATGGACCTTTTTTCTTAACACCGCTCGTCGCCCAATCTGTATGACACTAGAAGTTGGCCCTGCACCTCTCCGCCGTCACGCCTCGCGGCCTTGCATCGCGGTTCCTCTTCACTCCCTTCTCACATCCTCTCCGGTTCAGCCTCAATACTCGCCACCGTCCCATGTGGTAAGATAGGCTGGGGAGGTGGGGAGGCGGGAGCTGGCGGCAGGTGACTGCGCGACGTTCGCACGGTTCTCTTCAGGCTAAAAGATGTCTCCTCCGCGCTTTAGAAAATTCTGGGTGTCGCAAGTTCATTGCAAACCGCTGTACTTTGCTCTACTTTCGAAATACGCGATCTCATAATCCTCACAGCTCTTGACTTCTCCTTCGCTGAACGGCACCGGGATGACCAACACCAGAAATATTTCCACACTTTGGAACATCGGTTGCAGGAGGGCAGTGCAGCAAGCGCTATGGTCCCTTTTTTAATTCATCCCTTGCGCTCCCTCGGGACGTTGGCAGGAAGCGACCTCACCCTCCAGCATGCGGGAAACTGTGATGGAGCCTCTGGACGAGGCAACGCAACGAATAGTGGACGCCCTGGTGGCTTCGATCGCTTCCAGAGACGCGCTACTCTCGCTGTACTACCTTGACCACCTACCCGGCGCGAAACACCTCTCGTTGCCAGGTAACTACATTGTAGCTTTCTTCAGCGTCAATTCCGCTGACAACTTTTGTTTGGTAGCTTCTGCGACACACCAAACACCGCTCGAGGCAGCAATCCAACCATTCCCTCCTCGCCATGATCAACCCGAGGCCCTCTCGAACCGACTCGAAAATGCGCGGCGACTCATCATTCAGGCTCTACTTCTGCGAGGAGCTGATCCTTGGGGGAGCAACGCAAGTGGGCGAAGTGTGGACAAGGCTGCTGAAGCTGGGAGAGATGAGCTAGCTCTGGGGCTACTAACTACCTGGGTGGAAGGCACTTACGACTGTATGTCAAATAAGTCATGCTAGAGAGAATACAATGGGGCCAATACTGATTTAGGCGCGCCCGCGTAATGCTCATCCAGGGAAGCAAGCGGAATTCGCGATAAAGTCGAAGCCAAGAGGTTTACAACATTGGCTGGTCACAAATGGATTCGATCGAGCGGAAGAGCTTGAAGAGGCTCATCTGGGGAGAAAGGTGAACGTCGAAGTGGAACCCGAGGCCGACACGAATGTGTACAAGGACGTCGACGCAGCAGTACGCAATTCAACGCCAGCGCTACCTCCCGCTCCGAAACCAACCCCACACCGCAAACAAACCTTAGCTTCCATTCTCAACACTCAGAGCGATCTCAAGAAGGAGAACTTTGAAGAACTTCCGCCCCTCTCGACGACCGTAACATCTTTATTCGACTCCCAATCTCCGCCACTTCAGAAGTTTGCATCCCCGGCACAAACCCCCTCGACATTCCCACAAGAACAACCGCCTGCAAGTCCCGTCTCCCGCTCGCCAGCTGCACCTCTCGTATCTCCTTTCGCAACTCGACCACCTACCAGCCCTCCTCAGTCACCTCAGCCGCAAAAGGTCGCAACTCCTTCCTCCATTCTCTCAACTCAATTTTCTTCCCGCCAAATCCCTGACACCGCCAACTCTTCGGTACCAGCTAGAGAATCGGACAGCTGGAGCCCGCGAGATCGCAGGCGGAGTCGAAGTCCAGTCCCCTCTGCGAGGGCGACAAACCGATCGTCGCGCCAGCGAAGTTCAAGTCCGCGCCGTCGACATCATTCCTCCTCCACTACCACCTACGACCTGCACCCTCAAAACCCCGTTCCGCCAGATTGTCAACTCGTGGTCACCGGAATCTGCACCCTCAACCAGTCCGACAGGATCTTGATCAGAAGTCTGAATATAGTACTAGGCCGAGCAATGCTCGGCTTCCGAAGGTCGCATATTCGGGAAATTATTATCGATCGCTCGAGCCTTGACTTGGGTACGATCGCTTTTGTTCAGATTGATCCAGAAGTGGCAGTGAGCGCGAGGGGAAGCATAGAAGGGCGGGAGGGACCGAGAAGTGGTGTGCGCCTGAGTTTCAACAACGGAGAGATGGAAGTGAAGTGGAACAGCTCTTGCTCGACGAGCGAGCTGAGGTCGACCGGCCCACCAAGGTTTTCGCAACTCCATTCTCGAATTCGACCGCCACCACCGCGTACTCG
>JASZXU010000460.1:0-20995 GCA_035521515.1 Phenoliferia sp. Uapishka_3 | reverse complement strand
TCTCTACACCTCGCGTCGCTCCTCGACGACAAGGCGTCTCGAAAATCAAAGGTGCGTCGAAGGTATTTCAGAGTCAGCGTCTTTCTTTCTCCGACCTATATTGCTACCACTTACATCCTTCTCCAGACCAAGTTTGACGCCCCCTTGACCTTCGGTAGCTCGAAGAGCGCTCCTTCATTGAAATTGGTGCGGTTTTGGCGGCGCGGTTGAGAGCCTTCATTTGAGCGAAGCTGAACCTTAGGGTGAGAGTGGGATGATAGATGGCTGCTAGATGGCTGGAGGAGGGTGGGGCGCGACTCCCTTCGTATCCGCATTGCTTGCCCCACGCAAGTCTCACGTTGACAACACGTCGTCGGTACTGCTCGACGCGCATGAGGGCCGAGGAAGAGAATTTCACCGGAGCACGAGGAGTGCAGGATGGTGTAAGGGAGAGTGTAAAGATCTGAGATGCGGAGGACATTGGCTTCAGTTCGATTCTGGTCTCGCTGTAGTGTGAGCGTTCTGGCTCCGCGTGTTCACGAGGTTTCTACTGAAGTGGGTCTGCGAGTGCAGAGTTACCTATGCAATCGCTGAGGACAATGAAACTACAGCTTCAGTCTCAATTCAAAAGCCCTCTCGCACGCCGGCCGGATGGATCAACACACCAGCCAACACCACCCCCCAAATATGTCCCACCGCTACACTCCTCCACCTTTTTTCTCTTCCGATCTCAGCGCCTCCTCGTTGCTCTGTCAAGCGCTCGCTCGTCGCATCCGAGTGCCCCTCGCTCATCTCTCCCCCGACGTCGCCACACTCGCCTCGCCGCCGCTTCATCACGACTCTCCTTTTTACCCGCTCCCACATGAAATCCAAGCTCTCCCTTTGCTCATAACAATTAAGCAAGCCTGCTGGCGCCCTTCCGCTCGTACCAATCGTCCACGACAATGCTTGCGTCACGTCCAACAAATTGGAGGGCACTGCGACGCAGGTGTAACGCAAGCAAAGCTTGGCGGGAAGTCGAGCAGTGTTGAAAGGATTTATTAGGACCGGGCTGGCGGTGGCTGGAACTGGGCGTTGATTTGGCGACGAGCGAACGTTTTGCCTTCGCGTCTGTTCGAAACAAAATGTCAGCTTTGTTCAGCTTTCTTTCTCAAGTTTCTATTACGGACAATTTGATAAGCACCGATTGCTACTTCAGTTCTTTCTGCTGCATTCCGCCCGGCTGCTGCGAGCAAGTTGATCTGCCCTCTGGGTGAACTTGGGTGATGAAAGGAAGCAAGCTTGGGGGTTAAGTCCGAGTGAAGAGCCCAGAATGCAGACAAAAAAAGAGAAGAAGGAGAAAAAGGATAACTCGCCAGACACAAAAGCATGAATGTTTTGAAGAGAACATTACAAGACAACTACACAAGGTGGGGATCCCCAGGTCTGTACGCAGGGGGAGGAAGGTGGGTGTCATCTCGTCTTTCACTGCGAGAGCTACTGGATCGGAGGAAAGGAAAGGGAATCCTGCGTTCGCTTTCGTGGCTACTAGTCAGGGGCGAAGGGAGGGGAGCGAACAGACCTGGGCACTCCAACGTTCGCTTTCGTGGCTACTAGCTTGGAGCGATGGAAAGAGATACTACACTGGAACCCTGAAATAAAGTCTGCACCTAAAGCGGACGTGATCAGTGGACATTTGGGAAATAAGAGAGTGTGAAAAGGCTTACCGAAAGATTTTCCACCACTGGTGACTGGAAGTGAAACGCTGCCAGAGGACCAACTACGAGTCTGCTAGAATGATGATTAGGCTCAGTCTCGAATGAGAGAGAGATCTGAATCATCGAAAAGGTCAGCTGAGGCGTTCAAAGGGTCCGAGAGTAGGCCCCGCTGACGTACATTGGGGGGAGAGCGCCCACTGCCAACTGGCGACACCGACCACATGTCGCGAGGGGAAGAGGTGGAAAGTGAGAGATTCTGGGGAATCGAACAGAACACTAAGTAAGAGTGAGACCTTCAAGAACCGAGGTCAAACAGCACTGTACCCCGCCTGACGGTGAGTGAGTTGTCGTCAGTGAAACGCGCACACGCTGAAGGGAAGGAGACTCTCACCAGTTCTTTCATCAGCCGTGAGCAGGATACCAAAAAGCTAATGGCATGACGGGCGACTCGATGTGGGAGTGAGCCAGTGAGCGAGAGAGGGAGTGGATGGTGCAATTATGAGAGAAGATGTGAGCGAGTGAGAAGGGGTGGGTGGAGACAAGGATGGGAAGCGGATGGTCAGCCGTCTTTATTCCCCGCAACCAATTTGAAATTGCTAGCGACCCTTATCTGCCATCGTGACGCATGAAGTCAGCTTCTGACGTGGAGGCTGAGGAAAATCAGGAAATCATGGTCATGGCTCGAGAGTCCGCTGGTCCAGACCGGTTTGAGTTATATTGTGGCAGCATTTTGTTGCAAGAAATGACGTTGAAAGATGGATTTAGACCTTTTCAGCAGATCTACCCAAGGCCGAGATAGGCTTGTCAAGTTTGCCACTGCCTGCGGGCAACGAGGCAACTCTAACGGCGCTCACATTGCTCTGCTTACTTACTTGGTATCAACGCCCAAGATCAAGCTTGTGCAGTCAGCTACATCCAGAAATTCGCCATTGATTCTATAAACCCACCGTCACCGGAACATCCAACTTCGGAGACACAACTAGAACATCCATGGATCATGCTGCTGAGGACGGACCCCCGTCGCCTGTTCGTCGCCAACCGCACAGCCGGCCAGGAGAGGTGAGCACGAGGAATTCCACCATTCCCTTACTTTCAGACCCCCCAACTCATCTTTCACTTCCAATTCAGGACCTTCCGCCCGACCCTCGATCTTCAGCGGCATCAACTCTACGCCGGACTCTGAGCCCCGGTGCAACTTCGGAAGGTCCGAGCGAGGAGAACGAAGCTGAAGAGAGAGAAATCCTGGAAGAAAGTGAGTCAGAGGATGTTCATTTTGTATTTTAGGGGGGATGCAAGCTAATGTCTCCATTTGGTCAACCAGCTCGCACCGGAACGTCCCAAGTTGATGACAATCATTTTTCTGGACCTTCGGAAAGCAGCACTCTGGAGGGTCAATCTCGCGTCAGCGTCCTACACCTTGACAAAGTTCACAATTCTGTCACTGAGTCACAGATTTGCGGTTTGTTCGAGCAATACGGAACAATGTACGTGTCCTTTGCCCTCGCGTCAGCGTCCTACACCTTGACAAAGTTCACAATTCTGTCACTGAGTCACAGATTTGCGGTTTGTTCGAGCAATACGGAACAATGTACGTGTCCTTTGCCCTCCGCCGTCCACTTGTGCGGATTGCCTGTGCAAAGTGATGTGGAGCCTTACTTCCTTTGCTTTCGATAGTCATGGCGTGGATCTGTCCGCGCCTATTCCAGGGAAACCCCGGAAGAAAGACCGTCGCACTGCGAAAATTTACTTCAGTGTGGCTGTGAATCTCGAAGAAGTGAAGCGGAGGCACAACCTGACGGTGACGCCTGGAACCGCTCAATTCAAGATCCGCAATCCGGGTCCATCGGGGGGAGTCATTGTGAGGGACTCCGATGAGTGGAGAAAGCTCTTGGGATCACCCGCAGATGGCTCTACATTCACTACGGAATCTATGAGGCATACCGCAAAGTCCCTCTTCATCAACACTGGAGGGAGTCAAGTTCTCGAGCCATCTGGTACCTCAAATGCTTCAAGCTCACCTATTGTATGTGATACCTAAAAGTTGGCCTTCAAGTCCTATGCTTACTCTGTTGCCCTTGCAGCCCCCCCCACGTTATCTCCCTCCACTCGGCCCAGCAACCTCCCTCCTCTTTGCTGAATATTACGCGCCTTGCCCCCTCCCTTCAAGTCCTAAGCATGCTTCCACCAGCTCCCCTGTTACTACCACGGCATCATCCGCATCCACTTCCATCCCAAAGACACCTCAGTCGCCCCAATCCGCTACCAAACGCCGCAAAAGTCAGCAGTCTCCTCCGTCGTCACCATTGTTCAACACTCGTCCAAGCGACTCCACCTTTTTAGCGCAAACAGGCTCTCCATCCAACACGAGCTCCCTCCTATTCGGATCGCCCCCTTCGAAAGTCAAGAAAACGCTTCAATCACAGGTTGGTAATCTTGTCCCTATACCAACTCGGGTGGTCAAGAAAATTTGCATGTCTCCTCCGAAGCCTCCTACCTTCGCCTTACCATCCACTCATCCCTCGCCCGCCCATCAATCCTCGGCAAGCTCGTCAACCATCCCATCCGTACTCTCCAAGCCTACAAGGGAACCCACCGAGGCCGGACAGCCAGTCGGGAAGCGGCGTCGTTTGCTAGAGTCCGGGACCGAGAGATTGAGTACCACGTCCGGAACGTTCGATACCAATCCACGTTGCCACCCAGCTGCTGGACCACCTCAAGAAGCGATACCAGCAATGGTCAACTCCTCCTCTCCGCGCAAGGAGAAACCACCATCCGGCCCTTGTGGGAGTTCAACAACTTTGGAAGCCAGCGAAACTTCCGCCTCCGACTTCACAACATCACCCTCAAAAATCTGTGTCCCTCGTCCGGCTCCTTCCGCAAGCGCAGGCGGTTCGTCAAGACTACCATCGCTCGGAACTTCTTCCGCACCGTTTATCGTAATACTACTTCGCTTCCTGACCAACATCTCCCCTGCCCTTGTCCCCCACTCTCGACTACTTCTCGCTTTGGGGTTGAAAGACGAGCCTTGTCTGCTCAACCTCCTCGTTTGTAGTCGGGAGGATCTGGGGAAATTCGTCGAGGTGTTGAATGTTGTTGACTCGGTGGAGGAGGGTGGAGGTCATAGACACCACAAGACGGTTGGGCCACCGGTTCGTTTGGGGGAGGTTTTCCTGGCTGGAATCGACAGGATGAAGGAGGAACTGACGCCGGAGATCGAAGCGCTGGAAAGCGCATTGCACAGGAAGTTTTGTAATTAGCTTGCAGATCTGTAATGTGATAACAGAGACCAACCTGTACTTGTCTCTGGAAAAGATTGACATTCTCTGCAACGATTCTACGAAGTCAATTACAAGCTGTAGAAATAGTCAAAGTGAAGCTACGTAGAAACTCCCAGCAGGCCGAGCGCAAGATGAGGCTTGTAGGGCGAGCCTAGTGTGGCAAGGTGTCAGGCTGTGGGTCGTGAGAGTTGAAGAATGAGAAAGTTTGTGTAGCCGTACTATAGCGATTGCGAGGAACTGCACAAAAACAGCGGGCCCTGCCCAACAAGAAAGCTTCGTCAGTTGATTTCACACCATACTTCACTCACACTCACGAGTCTTCCTCCTCATTCCCATCAGCCTCATCTGCGCCCCTAATTCATCATCAGCCTCACCAAGCCGTCCGCCAAATTTGACATCCATCCACACCGAATCCATTTTCTTATTCTCGCTCGGTTTCTTAAGCGACACCCGAACGTTTTCTTCGAATTCTATAGGAGATTGTTTGATGAGCTTTGTAGCAGAGTAAGGGGGAGGGACGTACGCTCAACTGGAATCAATAAAAGCTCGGGAGTCGTGATGAAGCGGCGGCGAGGCGAGTGTGGCGACGTCGGGGTAGAGATTAGTGAGGGGTACTCGAAGGCGATGAGCCAGCGCATGGCAGAGCAGCAGTGAAATCGGCGCCGTGATTGGAAGAGAAAGAAAGTGGAGAAGCGAACCAGAGGGACTCCTTTCGGGACCGGTGTGTGGATCCATCCCGCCGGCGTGCGAGAGGGCTTTTTGAGTTGAGACTGGAGCTCAAAATTCATTGGCCTCAACGATTGCATAAGTAGCTCTGCATCCGCAGACGGAATTCAGGACTGATCTCGTTGACATGCCAGCACGGAACGCTCACACTTCAGCGAGACCAAAATCGAACCGAAGCCACTGTCCTCCGCATCTCAGTTCTTGAAACTATCCCTTACATCATCCTGCGCTCTTCAATGCTCCGGTGAAGTCCTCTTCCTCGGCCCACATGCGCGTCGAGCAGTACCGACGAAATGTTGTCGACGTGAGGCTTGCGTGAAGCAAGTAATGCGGATGCGAAGGAAGTCGCGCCCCAACCTCCTCCAGACAGCGAGCAGCCTGCTACCATCCCATTCTTATCTACCAGTAAGCCTCCTACCACCTCAACGTTCAGCATTAACCTCAAATATAGGTTCCCAATCGAGCCGCCGAAACCGCACCAATTTCAATGAACGAGCGCTCTTTGAGCTACCGAATGTCAAGGGGGCGTCAAACTTGAACTGGAGATGGATGTGAGTGCTAGCGATATAGGTCGGAGAAAAAAAAGACACTGACTCTAAAATACCTTCGAGGCACCTTTGATTTTCGAGACGCCTTGTCGTCGAGGAGCGACGCGAGGTGTAGAGAGGTCAACGGTAGCCTGAGGAGGAGAGCGAAGTCGCTGGTCCGCTACAAAAAACGACAATAACATGCTGGAAGTTTACCAAAAATGTTCCCGTTCTCCATCGAGACTCTGGGTGAATGGATTAGAGAAGATGAGAAGATGAAGGGTGGAAACGGCGACAGAGCTCCCGTAGGCAAGACGGCGTTGACA
The DNA here is from genome assembly GCA_035521515.1 of Phenoliferia sp. Uapishka_3. Lineage (NCBI taxonomy): Eukaryota > Fungi > Basidiomycota > Microbotryomycetes > Kriegeriales > Kriegeriaceae > Phenoliferia > Phenoliferia sp. Uapishka_3. The sequence goes on along the minus strand of JASZXU010000460.1, from coordinate 14,462 downwards.
GGAGCCGAGAGGCGCTGAGCATGATGTGGAGGCGGAAGTGAATGTGCTTGTTGCAGCGAGCGAGACGAGTGAAGCGTCCTCGGGCGCTGGCGGGCGCTGGCCACTGGTGTTCAGAGGGAGGAAGGCGTTTCGTTCGTCGGTGGTTCGCTATCAGCCATCCGATACCGAGATAGACTTGAAGAAAAATGGTGTCCCTCCCCGTTCAGTGTTGATGGGTAATGTTGATGGGTAGTGGAGAACAACGCGCGCGGCTCAACAACAAAGTCAAAGTCGCGCCCCTTCTTTTCTTAAACTCCGCCATGTCAGCACAAATCAGTTCCATTCTCTCCTCGCTAAAGAAAGGAAAAGGATCTTCCCCCAACGACACTCAAACGCAGCTCGACGACCTGCTCCCCCTCATCCTCAAACACAACCTCACTCTCGCCCAATTCAACACCTTAACCTCTATCGCTCTTTCCTCCCATCCCAGTATGCTCTTATTCCATCCTGTCACCCTTCACTGACCTCCAGTCTGCTTCAGCCACGCCACAATGCGTCCTCCTCCTCTCGCACGCCCTCCCCACTCCATCAACAACAATCTCCGCCGCATTCCCTCTTCAGCTCCTGTCAATCCTCGGCTCAGCCTCCCACAACAAACCGCCTCACAAAGGGAAAATCGATTACAAAGTGCAGAATAGGGCGCTGCACTTGTTGGTAGCGCTCGGGGAGTGGGGGATGCTGGACGGCGGTGGAAAGGATGGGGCGAGGGAAGTACTGGAGGAAGGATGGGGAGTGCTGGAGAGGGGGTTGGAGTATCGGAATTTGAGGTGAGTGCGGCGTTTTATGGGGTTGAGTATTTTGCTGTGCATGCTGAGGTTAAGATGGGCGGCAGGGACGCGACGGCTCAATTATTGATACAAATCACGAAGCGGTACCATGTTCAGCCGTATCGTATTACCCACCTGTACGTCACTTTATCTCCTCCTGCATCTTTATCGCTAAACTTGTCGCTACGAATAGCAAACAAATCATCGCGGCAACCTCACCCACAACTCCACCCTCTCTCCACGCCCTCCTCTCCCTCTACACCTCTTTCTACCCCGATCGTATCCTCTCCTCTACTTCAAATCTCACTTCAATTGCTGGAAAAACCAGGAAGCCGGCTTGGGTGAAAGAATGGGAGGAAAATATGAGCGGGGCGAATGGGGAGGGAGAAAACAATACAGAGAGGCCGAGCAAAAGGAGGAGGGTTGATGAGGGTGGGATGATAGGTGGAATAATGGTTCCGGATGGGAGTACTTTCAATGCTTCGATGGTGCGTTTCATCTTCTTGGGTCAAATACACGTACGGTCGAGGCTGACGCTTCGCAACGAAACTTAGTCCTCAACTCCACTCTCCGATATCCAGTCTCTCTCAACTCTCGCGAAATCTATCGACAAAGTCGAGCTACCGAGCATGGCTGGATCTCTTCTACGAAACTTGGGATCAGAAGAAGAAAGGGATCGCGTGAAAGTATGGGGAGTCTTGTTGCGGAGTGGCTATTCGGGAGGAGATGGGGACGGGGAAGGTACATTCCAACTTTATTTTTTCTTCCTTACTTTAGCAGTAACTGAGCTGACGGATTTCACACTCCAGCAAACTACTTGGGACGACTAGAATCCTACCTCACGTCCCTCTTATCGCATCAAGTCTCGCTCGACGAAATGAAGGCGTCAACTTCGGCAGGCCTCGAGTTTCTCTTCCAGCGTATCATCTCGCTAGGTGACGTCTTTGGTGTACGTTCGTTTTCGCTCGAGATTTCTTTCGCACAAGAGAGTACTGAACTTGGGTGCGAAACGCAGCATCTTCCTCCAACTCTCCTTTCATTCCTATCCAACTTCCTCTCAAGCTGGAACGGCTCGCATCATCGCTCTGAAATATTCTCAATCCTCTCCTCGCTTCCCCCCATCTCGTTCGAGCGTATGTCTCGATTCAGTCTTCCTCCCGTTTCACATCTCAGCGAAGAATCTTCTACAGAACTCGAAGAAAGCATTCTTGGTCCGCTGAGGAAGTTGAGTGAGGAACAGAAACTGGATGCGGTGTGGATGGCGGATTTGGTGGATTCTTTAGAAGGGTTGATGATGAATTGGGCGAACGCAGGCGGAGATGAGGAAGATGAAGAGGCCGAAGAGGAGCAGTGAGTGCGAGAAAAGAATGATGGAGATGGGAAGACTGATGAGGTTATATTTGGAGCAGGAATCGGACAGTCTGGGGAAACGACGTTCTCGCTCCAGAGGACCTTCGCGAAAGTCTTCAAGGCCTTTTGCACTTCGTAGACCGACTCGCGAGTACCGGTGTACAAGTCCGTCATCTCTTTAGCTCTTTTCTTATTTCTCAAGCTTGCAATTGACTTTTGAATTTACTAGACATACCCAACAAGCCTCACTCTCCGCTCTTCCTGCCTGAGTTTCTTCGAAGCCTCCCTTCGCCTCCCCCTCGAGTTTGGGATAGCCGTCGTCGTTATCCCGTCCTCCATTTTCGTATACACCTGTCTTCTTTCGGAGGAAATATCTAGCGTGACTAGGATCTGTGGGATCGTTTCTACGTAAGTCTGATCCTCCCTAGTTAACCACGAAGTTGTGATTGCGTGCTGAGGCTCCGGCCAACGACCATCACAGATTACGAGAGGTATTGACTGGGGAAGCGACGGCGATTGATAAAGAAGCTGAAGGGAATAGAGAGCTGGTGGCGGAGCTGAACACATACTTGGTGGATTTTATCAATGCGCTTTGGAGGAAGTCGTTGGGAGAGGAAACGAATGGTGGGAAGGGGATGGGACTTGATTTGTGAGTTTGCGAGCGTGCTGCTTTTGTGTGGTTAGGAGCTGATGAGCTTTGATGAACTGATAGGGGTCAGATTGAGGGACTGAAGAAGTTATGTGAGGAGAGAGGACAGGCGTGGGGGAATGGAATTGGGTTGACGGTTCATCCGGCTTTGGCGATGATGGCAAGGGATTGTTTGTCGGTGCGTTACTTATTCAGATCATTGGGTTTTCAAGTCTTGTTGAACGCAAATATCTACTGTGCTTGCAGAAGATGGAAGAAAAAGCTGGCTCTACGCCCGTGAACGCGGGCTCTGGCCCTGTCCTCGCTTCTAGTCTCAAGAACCTTTCCGCTGTACGTCTCGTGGTGCATCCCTCCTTACTCTCCATCACTTCTCGATTCAATAGCTGACCTCAAACACCCATCCAGAACGGCGGCCCCAAAGTCACTTTCACCAACTTCCGCGTTGCCTTCCTCGAATACCTCGAAGAACGCGGCGCGACAGGGATCCATCAATTCTTTTTCACTTCTCTTCAGTCGCTTATAGATCGAAGGGCGAGTCAACCGAGGAGTTCACCTTGAGCAGTTTTGCAATTCGTCTCGTTTTGCTATCCAGCCGCTGGGCGCACGTGACCGGAAGATGGTGCTCCGCAAATAAAGTGGGGGTTCCGGGGAGCTTCTCTCCTTCGCTCTTCCCGAACCTCAGCTCAACACAACCGCCTACTCATATTATATCATGGCTTACCTCGGCAAGACAGCAATTGTGACTGGAGGAGCTTCTGGTGCGTCCTTTCTTCGCCTGACCTCTAAGTCCGTGCAAAACGCTAACCCTTCCGGCTAACTCAGGCATCGGGTTGGGCATCACGACGCACCTCATTGAGCAAGGCTGCAGAGTCGTGATCGCAGACTTGAACGCTGAAGCCGGTGCGAAGCTGGTCGCTGATTTCAATCAGAAGTGAGCGGCTTCTCAGTTCCGTGAACTTCCTTCAAGCTCACAGCTACGTTGCAGCTCCTCTGCTCCCATGGCTGCATTCTGCTCTACCGACGTCACTTCCTGGGCTTCTCAAGTGGCTCTCTTCGCCTTCACCTACGTCACCTTCGGCAAGCGCATCGACTTCTTCTTCGCCAACGCTGGGGTGCGTTTTGCCCCTTGCCTGCGCAAGCAGAGCTTTATGCTAACATGCAGCACATCTTCCAGATCGCTCAAATGAAAGAAATGCGCTCCAGCGACCCCACGCACTTTGCGTCGGCTAAAATCGACGACTTGTCCACTTTGTTGCACCGAGAGCCGAGTCTCAAGGTTATTGAGGTCGACTTGAATGCGGTTCTTTATTCGCTTCATCTTTCACTAGCGTACTTCAGGCAACAGGAGAAAGATGCGGATGGATGGAGAGGGAAGTTTGTGGCCACTGGGAGTAATGCGTGAGTTTGCTGAGCTAAGGATTGTCGATGCGCATTGGGAGCTAATACTGCCTCTTTGATTGATAGGTCTTTCTACCCTTTCCCGAATGATCCGCTGTATGGTGCTGCAAAATCTGGGGTGTTGGGCGCTGTTAGGGCTGTCGGTCCAAGAGTCTTGAAGGAGGGGATTACGGTCAACGCTTTCGGTCCCTCCGTAGTTGGTGAGTCATGTTGACCTTCTACATTGCCGTTGAAAGCCATCTCCCGACTGACTTGGATCCTTCTTTGTCGTAGCCACCGCCCTTGCCCCACCGGCTTTCCTTACGATGCTCGAAAAGGAGGGTCGACTAACACCGATGAAAACGATTACCGACGCGTGTGATATCTTCATTGCGCTGAAAAGTAAAGTTACCGGTACTTCCTCCGTTTCTTTGATTCCTTTGCAATGGGAGCTGACATTGGGTCCCAGGTCAAATCGTTGAGAACGTTGGTCTGCGGAACGCTTTCCGAGCGGTTCCCGGCTACATGGACGACAAAGCTCGAGCTGTGAGTTTTTTACCCGAGTGTGATGATTGCTTCCGATTACTGAAACGTCAATTGTTCTTCAGAATATGAATGAGTTCTGTGAGTTTCTTGGCCAAGCTGTCAGTTTTCTCGGAGGCAACTACTTATATCTTTTCGCAGGGTCGAGCGATGAGATTGATGCCGCAACTTCCGTCGAAGGCTTGGGGTATGATGTGATCCACTGAGTGAAATTCGAGCGCCTTCATATATTCAATCTCTGAGGCGCGCTCCTGATCGCACGACAACGTCAACCGCCGGTACCAAGTTGCGGAAGTGATGCGGCCCGAATTCAAGAGGGTTCAGAGTGCTTCGAATCACCGTCATCCACTGTATCGTACGGAAAGCTGATATCTTCGCCGCACAGGTCTATGCCTCCGGAAGTCAATGCTTGTTTACGATGATGCTACTTCTTTCGCGAAGATTGACGTTCACCGCGCTGTGTTCAAAAGGACCGGTGTTGTTTTTTTAAGTTGGAGTCGGGTGAGCACTCCTTAGACTATTCATTCAACATCAGTCTGACCTTCGAACTCGACAGAGTGTCGTGGGTGAACGGTAACCGGGTTTAAGCTTGGCAAGTGCTCCCATGATTTCTCAACATAGCCTCCGCTGGATCATTGTGCATCCTATGTAGCAGTACGCACCGCTCCTCTTCACTCAGTCATTCTCCATTCTCCCTACCATCCGCTACCTGTCACATCAAGTCCTCATCGGCGGAGTCTACAGTTTCGCGACATGACGATGTCTCGGCAAACCTCCTTCGTTCGTTGTAGAATCCAACCTTGGGATTGTCTGCCCTCTAATTTGACATTATTGAGAAATTTAGGATAGAAGCTCCTCCAATATCCTGCTCCCCATCCTCCTCCTCGCCTTCTTCGTCCGCGGTGCATCTGGCGCTGTTTCGACTACTTTGCACGGCATCGAAACATCTTGCGACTATAGGAAGATTCGCGGGATTTTCAACCTACTCGCCCTTTACATCAGTCATGTCGTGACGATCAAAGTCGAGGCGGGAGCTGGCAAGTGGGAGACCGTCTACGCCTACCTTCTCGGCGCCGTCTATCCGCTGAGTACCTGCGATACATCGAGTTTAGACCTACAATTCCGCTTCTTTGTCAAACGCAAGTACCTTACCGACACATCGAATCCAGAGGGAAGTTCGCTGGACTCGCTACAGAGAGCAATCGATTGTGGCGCGTGTTGCATGGATGTGTACGTCGGCCTCAGAGACTCTTCCTTCCAAAACTAACGGTGGACTCTTTCCGATCATTTCCCGAGGTTTCAGATCCCGTATCAACGAACCTGATTGGACTGGAGTCAAGTTTTGCCAGATCTCCCCGGGCACACGCTACATAGGCTGCCTTCCGCCGCACGAGGACTCTGGACTGGAACGAATCGTGATCCCGCGAGGCACCGACGCCCGCCTTTTCGACTCAATCAACGTCGCAGGAGAGAATACTGCAATTCCTGCCGTCTTCGGTGTTGGCCAGCTCGTATTCAGCGGTCTTCAACTCGCCAACGCCACCAGTCCTCAAGTCAAATACCTCGGCTACGGCGCGCCTGTGTTCACCATTATCCCTTTTTTCGTCGGAACCACGGTCAACATCGTCGCTGCCATATTCACCCCTAAATTTTCCGGGAAAATCGTTCTGAAGCCAAAGCCAATTGACGATAGGCCCAAAGATTCCTCGGTAGGGCCCGTCAAACCTTTCCCGACTTGTCATTTCATTTTCTCGATTTTCGCCTTTCTTGCATGGATCGGCACTATCTACGCGACAACCAGTGGTCATTCGGGTCGCTCAGCGTTCTACCAACGGTTTGGCTATTCGTACTGGGCGGTTTTCGGGACGGTGGTGGCGACCATTGCTTCCGCGGTGCCAGTAAGTGGCTGTCTTCCTTCCTGGCCCGCTATTTCCACAGTTCGTTTGGTGAATAAGACTTACCCGTAATTCGTCCCTCTAGTTCTCCAACTACTCCTCTCGCCGTCAGGTTTTGGTGACCACCGCCTCACGCGCCGAGCGCGAAGCACTTCCCTCGCTTCGAATCCTTCCCAACCCGGTCCGAGGACTTCGAGTCTATGTTTTAACTTGTGCCTCATTCCTTGGGCTAAGTTGCTATTACGTCATCTCACGGGACTACCTGGCCAGCGTTCCATGTCCCTCCTCCAATATCGTTGATAGCTAGCTCCTAGCGCTGTACTGAGCATTCGCTTCGCCTGTAATATGTATAGCATCTCAAGATTTAGCTCGGAAGAACTGAAGTGTTGCAGATATCATTCCTCGGGCTCGCAAGCTCGCGACTGGGGCCGCGAGGTACCCCCGTCACTGAAGTTGAAGCCCTCGTGGTGGGCAGGCATTCAGCGGTTTGCAAACTGTCTTCAAAGTAAGATTCATATAATAAGTACCTATCAACCTATCCGAAATCGCACCTCTCATGCCGCTGATGACGCTGTTTCGCGATCTCCCCTTCGAGCCACGGAATTGCCTGGCCGACCTGCTGGAACGCCCAGGACATGGCTCGCACGGTTTTAAGTATCCTGTCCAAATTATAGCATGTCTCCAAACAGATCAGGCAAGAAGCTAGAAAGGGTAGGACAAACCAGTCAAGTTGTTTCAGCTTTTCTGCGAAGGTAAAAGAGGCGTCGACGCCGCCTTCCTCGAATGTCGGGTGGTCGAGTAGGAGGGGCACCCATCCTTTGATTCCTCCGAAGACAAGCTGTGCAAGATAGAAGATTCAGCTGCACCTTCAGGAAATATAATTAGCTTGGGTTCAAACCTCCAGGCTCCTTGGATCGCTCCACTCGGTTCCGACCAAACCGCCGCTCTTCGCAACTTCCTGCTGAACGAAACATCGTCAAGACCTGATCGCTCGATACCTCATAACAGCTGGGACCCCCCTCCAGCACCTGTGTCATTTCCCTGGCCGCGAGGAACGCACGGTCATGAGTTTTCTCATTCAAGCACAGCAGTCGTGCATAGTAGTCGTTATCAACTTCCTCCGCTGTACCCGTCCATCCCATTTCTGTCTCCAGTACACTTTGAACGGCGATGAAGCAAGCGTATGATTCTTTTCGGTCCTTCACGACGTCGTCAAGAAGAAAACATTGGCAGCACTGGAAAAATTTGAGCGTCAGCGTCTCTTCGTGTGTAAAGGTAGGGGACAAACTCGAGTCATCCGAAGGGTGCGAAGACTCTTGGTGGATTTTGTGGCGTATCTTATCTCCTCCTGGGTCTGAACATTTTGCTGCATTTGAGCCTGGCTACGGAAGAGTCGGCTCTGCAGCTCGGGTATGGCCAGAGCGCACTCGTCGAGAATGCTCAACGATTCTGCAACGAATGCCTCATCTATTCGGGAAGCCTTTCGAGCAAGTGCTTTCAAATTCAGTTTAGTAAGTTTAGCACAGCCCTGGGAACTCTTCTTCGGTCCAAAGTACGAACCTCCAGTCAGGTGAGGAGTGGTTCGAAGCGCTAAACGCGCCATCGTGTGCATCAATGAGAGAAAGAGTACACTGTTAAAAATAGCTTCAGTCGACATGAGGTCTTGAAGGTCTCCAAGCTGCTCACTTCCAGTCTTTTTGGGGATCCGTGCACCTCGGCGGCCGTGACAGAAGGTCGGCTAGAGAGGGAGGCACGCCACCGGAGACAAGCTCCAAGTCGTCTTCGCTAAAAGATGAAAGGCGACCCATCTTGCTCGAGATCCTGTGCATTATCCGAGAATAAGATGAAGAGATCCTGGCTGAAGGTGAATAGGTGTTTACAGAACGTCACGCATCTTGTCCGTTGTATGTATTTTCGAATCAGTCGCCCGCCCAATTGAGGGGGATAGGGAAAATCCTGAGGAACCACCTACGAGCGCTGTCCTAGTGATATAACTCTTTTTACTCAGTACTTGAGTCGGCAGTGTTTCTAACATCGTCCTTGCTAGTCCTAAATAGCTGACGGTGCTTGGCATGCGAGGTGAACGGGACAAGTCCCAAGCTTGAGGAGAAAGTCACAATTGTCAACAGCTATTTGCCTTGATCAAAGAGACCTACTTTGTTCCAGGCCCTCGAGCAGCATCAATGCTGTGACGGACTCGAGACTCGCCACTCGATGCGTTTTCTTCTCGTCCGCCAGCGTTAACGCACGTTCCGTCAAAACATTGCAGGCCGCCTCCCTTCGTCTTCCGAATTTGCTGAGGTCGATACCTACAAAAATTTGGAGACTGTTAAATGCCTGTCTGGTGTACCAAGTTGGTAAATACCTTCTATAGCGGCCGTTTCGAGGTCCCCAATATGATAAGCAGAGTAGCCGATGAGCAGGGGGTGGTCGGAGTTCCTCGCCGCTACAGCCACAACAGCAGCACATAGCACCTGGTAAATACTCGTCAGTGCAACATCCTGTAAAAACCATCGGAGGCACGATTGGCTAACTCACTTGTGTCTGGTCTGCAAGTGACTCTAGACGGTGTCCGGCAGCTTCAAATTCGACCCTCCAGTCGATCTCATGCTCAAAGAAAGTCGGATTGTAATGTGTCTGGAAACCAGATAAGTTTACCTCACTCTGTAGTTACTGACCCTTTTTGGAAGAAAGTCTCATGCGTACAAAAGCGAGGTAAACTGAGTTGTCGGTTGGGCAAATTATTTGCAACCCCAGTGAAAGGCAAGAAGAAGCTTACAGCTGAGAAGGTCTGATACGAGCCTTTCTTGAAGCGAAAAGGTTTGGAGACGCGCCGCGGCTCCAGTAGGCTGGCCAAGTTCGGCTTGCGAACGCGGCGGGCTGAAAAATTTACCGAAGCTTCTCAGTGCAAAACTGTTAGCTGAAGAGAATTATGACGCTCACCTGGATAGATCATCGGACTCTCCAAATAAAGCTCTGGACACAGTGTTCAGGAAGGCGTACAAAGAATACGATGCACTGTGGCACAAATTGAACAAACACGCTTACTTCGCGGCTTTGATGATGGGACCAGATCTGTATGTAGCGGAAGCGCTCTCAGCAATTATTATACAGTCGGTAAACGTGCGCCTCCGTCAGTATAGCGCCTTCGGACGCTTGCAAATGCGCGAAGGCTTCGTGAGGGTGCAAGCGACGTTGACGTACTTGTTGAAGGGTCTTCTTTTCGCGCAAGGCGGCAATGCAACGCATTTTATTCCCTGTAGAAGGCATTCATGCTTTCAGCGCTGTTCAGCCAAACGTTTGGCATTGTTTGGCAATGTGCTCGCCCCTGTACACAAAACTTCCTCCTCGAGGGTGAGAATTGTATCCTTAGCCAACTGCGTAGCGTTCCATCACATGAATAGCGCCTCATACACTCCACTGACTCCTCAGAACCCAACGCACCTTTACACGACAACCAACGCACTGCGAGCTCCCGCTAGCCGGCGCCGAGGCCGAGTCGCTGGGCCTGACACACTTTACTCGCCGAAGTCTACATGCTTGGCACGGTCTGATCTTGAGGGATGAATTTGAGGTTGCTGCAATGTTTCTTGGCTCGAGAGGCTCCATAAGCTGAAGGTGAGGGAAGCGCGATTGTTGCGAGAGAGCGAGGGCGCTAGAAGACGAGACGACGAGCGACGAGTGTGAGCGACTGAACTTTGAAGCTTGAAGAGAGGGCAGCCGGTTACGGCCGAGTACCGAAGGGGAGATGGGATGATGCGGAATGCTGCTCGGTGGAAGTTCGGGAAACAAAACATCAACAAGCTTAGGCGGGCACTCAGTACTCAAGTCATCACAATGACGGAGTTAAGACCTAGCTCAAGCGCTCGGGCTCCAGTTTCTCAGCACCAGTGAACTTTTTCGCTTCGTCCCCGGCTGGATTCCCCAATCTTCAATCTTTCAGCTCACCACCTCCAATTCAACCCCTGCTACAGCCAATGCAGCTTCAGTCTCTTCCACGGGCCCTTGATATTTGCAGACGCGAAGTCAGAGCCACGAGCAAAAGCTCGGAGAATCAGGACTTACAGAAAAGATCCATGTTCTGACGTAGAAAAACTATAAGCTTAGATCACATTCGAGAGATAAAGGACTCACTGCCTTAACCTTGTCGTCCATGTGACCAGGAATCGCGCGGAAAACATTCTTCTCACCACAGCTCTCGATGATTTGTCCTTCGGCAACAAATATCAGTAATGGAGTTTGCGGATCTTAGCCTTAATATGTACGTACCTGTCACTTTGCTTCCCGGAGCTAAGAAGACGTCGCAAGCGTTGGTGACAGTAGACATGTAGGTGATTCGTTTTTCCTTCTCGAGCAATTCTGCAAATCCGGCGGGAATCAGAGGCGTCCCTTCAGAAGGATTCTTGGTAAGCTAATGGAAGTCTTCATCGGTGCTTGAGATAAAGAACATACAGACGACCGATGGTCCCAGCGCGTTGACTGTGATCCCCTCTTTCACGACCCTCGGCCCAACAGCTCGAACGGCACCCAGTACGCCATGCTTAGCCGTTCCATAAAGTGCGTCACAAGGGAAAGGATAGAACGATCTGATGTTCTACAATTCATCAGCGTCGTTTGCCGACACACTCTCCTCGAGCTGGAACTCACGCGTTACTTCCCGTGGCGACAAATTTACCTCGCCATCCATCTCCGTCTTTCTCTTGTTTGCGGAAGTAGACCAAAGATAGATAGAGTGAGTGCAGAACGCCGATCAGGTCTACCTCAATCACGCTGAGATCGGGCTTGTGTTCAGCGAGCGTCGAGAGGTCGTCGATATCGGCGGAGGCGAAGTGTGTGGGGTCGTTGGGTCGCATTTCGCGACTTTGTGCGATCTTCAATGTGTTTCAATCAATACTGTCCTCATGAGAAAATAAAATCTGTGTCGTAAGAGAAGGGACGTACTCCTGCATTTCCGAAAACGAAGTCGATCCGAGGCCCGAAGGTGGCGTAGGCGAAAGCGAAGAGGGCAACTTGTGACGTCCAGGAAGTGACATCGGTAACATGGAACGCAGCTAGAAGCGACGACTGTCTAAGCTTGGTAGATAAAGCAATCAGTTCCCGGCGAAATTTGAGAAGGTGCGACACGCTCCGTGCCCTGCAAGGCGCTCACCCCTCGTTGAGAGCAGCAACAGCGCGGTTCCCACCCTCAAGGTTGATATCAGCGATAACCACCTTGCATCCGCTCTTGACCAGGTGGACCGCGATACCGAGACCGATACCTGCGGGCAAGAATCAGTCCATGTAGCGTTTCGCCGGGTGTTGCGAGAGAGCGTCTTCCGCACCTGATGCTCCTCCAGTGACGATTGCGACTTTGTTGACGTAAGGAAGGTGTACCATGTTGCTTGAGTGTGAGATGAAAGGAGAATAGGAAGAATGAGAGGTACGAGGCGAAGTTCAGCGGCGAGGATGAAACAGAGGCAAAACCTGCAGCAGCTCAACCTGCCGCATCAAAAAGGGCGGACCCTCTCGGGCAACGTCGAAGGGTTTCTCGTGTACGTACGAATCCTGGTGCAGAGAGCTTCCTCCCACCTGCTCACTGAGATCGATCCACAAGCGTCCCACTCCCAACACCGCGACTCTCTCTCTCAAGACAAACCACTCTCAACCAAACACCCGAACTCAGATATGAGGTGTCAAAAGACGCATAGCAACTCTTGCAAGCATCCCCTTTCCAACCCCATCCCATACACCAACTAGCAAAAGCAAGAGAAAGTTTACTCCTCTGCCTCGGCCTCCTTCGCGGCGGTCCAAGCAGCCTTCTTGGCCTCGATCCTCTCGCGACGCTCAGCCAAGGAGATCTTCTTGGGGTGAGTCTTCTTGGAAGCGGCGATCCACTCCTGGAGCTCGGCCTTGTCGGTAGCCTTGTAGACTGGGTCCTCGCGGATCTTCTGATGGCACTCCTTGTACATGTCCTCGAGGTCCTCCGAACCGATCTCGTCGGCAAGGTACTGTGGGAAGCACGAGGGGTATGGTCAGTGTGGGCGTCAGAGAACGAGTGAGAAAAGAAGCAAAGACTAACGGAAGAGAAGTGCTTCTTGAATCGCTCGTCATCTTCCTCCTCAAGGGACTCCATGAACTCGGCAACGTGTCCACCGTAGATGTAACGTTGAAGGGTCTCGGCATCAAGCTCCTTGGCTTCTGGGTCGTAACCGGGGAAACGGTTCTCAGAGTGGGGGATGAAGATTCCTCCGTCGGAAGCTCCCTTCATGGCTCCGAAGATACGGGCACCAGTGGAGGTACGCTTGAGTCCAACGTCGAGGAAGCACTTGAAAGGTCGAGGTCCGTCCTCGATGGCCTCGGTGAGCTGGAGGGATCCATCAGGCTCGGTTTGTCCCTCGTACTTGTCGGCGAGGCCGAGCTTGGTAAGAGCACGACGGGCGCAAAGAAGTCCGGTGGCGTAGGCTAGAGGGCGGAAATGGATGAGTTGGGGAATGGGAGAGAGAGAGAGAAAGGGAAAGGACAAACCGGCGGCCCAGTTGGTAAGACCGTGGTCGACTCCGTAGCGGGGGAGCTCGTGGGAGTAGGCGGCGGTAAGAACAAAGTCACCCTGGAGCTTGGCGTGGACAATCTAGTGGAAGGCATAATGTCAGCCAAAGGAACACAGATCAGAAGGATGGGAGCCAAACAAACCTGGCAGATAATGTCCTTGTTCGTGATGCGAACGACAAGACGGTACTTGGGAGAGTTGTACTTGTTCTTGGCCTGGGCTACAAGACGCTTACGTGCGTAGTAGTCGGTCTTACCCTCTGCGGAGGAGACAATGCGTGAGCTGCATGTTCGTTGTATCGCGAAGTTCGAAGGGAGGACGCACCTCTGCGTCTGCGGTACTTGACCTGGTACCGTGAGAAGTAGGCGTCGTTCTTGACGACCTTAACGAAAGGCATTTTTGCTGAAGAGACACGAGACAAATGTTAGCTCGTCAAAGTCATCGAGTCGTGCTCGCTGGCTCCGTTGTTCGACAATTCGCCTGGGCGGACATAGGTTCCCTCCTCCTCGCTGAAGCTGCACCCTAGCCGTCTCTCAGAACTCCCGTAACCTCCCCAGTATTCACTCCACCTAACTCCTCGCCACCCTTCTGCCCAGCCTACTCCCTAGGGCCTGCCCTGCCTCCCAACAATTGGTCGTCCGAATTTGACCCAAGGCGTCCTTTTCGCGCCATTCCATTCGCGCACTTCCGATTCCGTTCCTGCAGGCGTGATTCGAAAGTATACTTACGAGGTTGACGGGGTGGTGAAGATCAAAGACGAGCACAAAATCCAACACCTAGCAATCGGACTTGGAGGTTGGATTTGCAGCGGCGAAAATTTTGTGGTGAAGCGACTGCCGCGCGGGCGGGAAAAAGTGTCGCGCGACCCCCACGGAAAGTCGGGCTGCAAAAGTGGACTTGGCGACGGAAGCATTGTAGCTGATCTCGTGTGATTCTAGTCGACCAACATCAAGGTGAGCACAAGCAGACGAACGGAAAGAGGAAACGCTGGAACGAATCCTTCCCACCATCTTCAAACGACCCGCCCCCGCCGACTCTCCCTCGACTCTAAACGTTCCAGCGCTTCCCACCTTCTCGAGTTCGATTTTGCACGCACCCAGGAACTAACTCAGTCTCTCCCTTCTTCTCTGCTTCAGGATGGGCGCCTACAAGGTTCGTTTGCGCTACATCGAAAAGCCGTCTACTAAGGCTGACTTTTCACAATTTGCCCGTTTGTTTAGTACATCGCCGAGTTGCACAAGCGCAAGCAGTCGGACGTCCTCCGTTTCTTGCTCCGTGTTAGGTGTTGGGAGTACAGGCAGCTTAACGTCTGCCAC
>JASZXU010000459.1:0-21011 GCA_035521515.1 Phenoliferia sp. Uapishka_3 | reverse complement strand
ACCTACCCCCTACCACCCCCCACTTCTTACTTTCTTTCAAAATGACCACTTACAAGGTTGCCGATATCTCGCTCGCCGCATGGGGTCGCAAGGAGATGGTCATCGGTGAGTACTTGCGCGATTATGAGGACCCGCGCGGAGAGATAGAAGCTTACGATCCGCTCGCCTGTCTGCAGCTGAGAACGAGATGCCCGGACTCAGTAAGTTTTAGGTGTGATTTTGAAGCATGTTCGGAGCTGACACCAGCTTTCGCAGTGTACCTTCGTGAGAAGTACGGTCCCTCGCAGCCGCTCAAGGGTGCCCGTGTCGCCGGATGTCTCCACATGACCATCCAGTGAGTTTGAAGCTTCCGGTCTGCAACCATTCTGTAGAGTGTACTTTTCTGACACTATTTTGCGCCTCTAGAACCGCCATCGTTCGTTCTTCCGGGCTACCGTGTTTATCCGTCGCGCGGTGCTGACGCGCCTCTTTTTTTCTTTCGTCCTCCCCTTCCACCATACAACCGCCTTTCGATGCAACTTTCCGCCATTCTCGAATCGCCAATCTGCGCATTACCTTCCACCTGATAGCTCATCGAGACCCTCACCGCTCTCGGAGCCGCTGTTACCTGGTCTTCCTGCAACATCTTCTCCACCCAGGACCAAGCCGCCGCTGCGTTAGTCTTGAAGACCTCGCAATTTGCCAAAAATTGGCTGATCAGGATTTCTGTGCAGTATCGCCGCCACTGGAGTCCCCGTCTTCGCCTGGAAGGGAGAGACTGAGGAGGAGGCCGTTTGGTGCATGGACCAGACCGTTAAGGGATTCGCCAACGGAGAGGCCCTTAACATCATCCTCGACGACGGAGGAGATCTTACCGCCCTTGTCCACGACAAGTACCCCGAGCTCCTCGCCGGTATTGCCGGTGTCTCTGAGGAGACCACCACCGGTGTCCACCACCTCTACAAGCTCTTCAGGGCTGGAAACCTCAAGATCCCCGCCATCAACGTTAACGACGCCGTCACCAAGTCCAAGTTCGACAACCTTTACGGTTGCAGGGAGTCCCTCGTCGATGGTATCAAGCGTGCCACCGATGTCATGCTCGCTGGAAAGGTCGCCGTTGTCGCCGGTTACGGAGACGTTGGAAAGGGTGTAAGTTCTGCTTCCTTTACTTCTTGCGTTCTGGACGTCAAGACTGACGAAACTGGTCACTTCAGTGCGCCGAGTCCCTCCGTTCTTACGGATCCCGTGTTATCATCACCGAGATCGACCCCATCAACGCCCTCCAGGCCGCGATGGCCGGTTTCGAGGTCACCACCATGGAGAAGGCCGCTCCTCGTGGAAACATCTTCGTTACGACCACTGGTTGCCGTGACATTATCCGTGGAGAGCACTTCAACGTTATGCCCGAAGACGCTATCGTCTGCAACATCGGAGTGAGTCGCGCCCGATCTTCGTAAAACGGAGTTCCCACTGACGCTTGAATTATAGCACTTCGACGTCGAGATTGACGTCGCTTGGTTGACCAAGAACGCCAAGTCCGTCTCCAACGTCAAGCCCCAGGTTGACCGCTTCACCATGGACTCTGGCCGCCACATCATCCTCCTCGCTTCCGGTCGTCTCGTCAACCTCGGATGCGCCACCGGACACCCTTCATGGGTCATGTCCTGCTCCTTCACCAACCAGGTCCTCGCCCAGATGGCTCTTTGGGCCGACAAGGACAACACCAAGTACCCCATTGGTGTCCAGTCAGTTTTATTCACATCTTGCTCGAATCGGATATGAGTACTGATTTGGACTTTCTTTGCAGCATCCTCCCCAAGGCTCTTGACGAGGAGGTCGCCCGTGCCCACCTTGGATCCCTCGGTGTCGAACTCACCCTCATGAGTACGCTCTTCGCTTTCTGTCTATTGGCATCGTTTTTCTTACAAATTATCTTTCGCAGCCCCCGCCCAGATCGACTACCTCGGTATCACCAACGAGGGACCTTTCAAGCCAGACCACGTTCGTTTCCTCTCGCCTTACTACATCTAAGAACTTTCACTAATCATTTCTCGCTTCTACAGTACCGCTACTAAGCGACCCGTCTTCGCTCGGCTTTAGTTCGCTGAGTGTCGGCTGGTTTCTTCTTCTGCTTTGTTTACATCCCCCACATCACCATTGGTCCTCAACAGGCCTCCGCATCTTTATACCCCGTATTGCAAAATAAACCTAGGCTCCACCCTATACCTTCTGATTGTGATGAGAGAAGCTGACTTCCTTGTGTATACTTGGGAATAGTTGGTCGAGCCCCCCTGAGCCGTGACTCGTCAGAGAGCGGTTTCAACTTCCATAGGACTTTGAAAACGCTCTACGGCGTCCTTTTCTTTCTCTCTCTCTCTGCTACCGATCATCACGGCGACTATACCCCCTCTGCTCCCCTCCTTTCCAACTCAAGGTCTATCCTCTCCACCGCTTCTCCCGCTCGCTCAACAGTCTCGCCGGACTTGCAAAGGTTAAAATCGCAACAGCTCGTTGGATGGCACTTCGAGATAGGGAACAAGCGAGCGCAGATGTAGGGGAGGAGAAGGCGGATGGGAGGGGAACGCGAATCTTGCCTAACAAATTGCCGGAGAAGAAGGAACAGTTGAAGCCCTGGCGAACAAGTAAATCAATAGCAAAGAAGATCGGATACCAAGCTCATGCTTCTCCAGTTTGAAGTCGAGCAAGCTTGAGCAAGCGATTCGCGTGCTCCTTCTTTTCTCCCTGACTACAGTATGTGTCCCCTTCCCGCCACACAGTCGCAGATGTACCTTTCGTCTTTCCTCTTTCACTTTTCAGCGCCTCTCCAATTTGATTGATGCCGCAGAACAAAATCTCAACATGAACTCATGAACTCATTCCAGTCAACGAACCCCGTACCCCAACTTCACATCCCTCGCCTTTCAAACCCTCAAGACTCTCAACCCCCAAAAACCCCATCTAGAACCCCAATTTCCCCGAAAACAATTTCTTCTTCAACTTCCCATTCTTCTCCGCCTGTACCGGATCAGCCGTATGTGATCCCTTATACGTACTCCCTTGACTAACTGTCGAACTCGGTCTTCCCTGCTGCTGTTGATAAGATTGTTGCGGAGAAGCAAGTTGTTGCGGTCTTTGTTGTTGTTGAGGTGGAGGTGGAGTTGGTTCGGGAGTGTGCGTCGGGAATCTTCGATCCATGTCGTTTTGACGAAAGTCGGGAGACATATGAGGTGATGGTGAGGGAGGTTGCTGTTGTTGAGATTGTTGAGATGACTGCTTCATTTGCTTCTTTGGGGCTGGAGCTGGCGGTGCGTCGTATTTGAGGGTGAACGAAGATCCGGCTCCACCGCCTCCTCGATCGAGATTTGACAAGTCCTCGACAAACTTTTCTGGGGTAATGATAGCGGTTGAGCCTAGAAGAAACACGCATCATCAGCATGATTATACTTTGGTGAAGTTGTAGAGGGGCTCACCAAGGAACACGTCCTTGTTCGTCGATTCCGACACCTTATAAACAGCCCTCACTTCCGAATACGTCGCACCTCCCGCCACAAACACAATGACCCTCTGCCTCGGCTCATTCTGCACTTTCCTCCCCTTCGTCGCCCAATCCGCTCTCAGACTTCTCAAGCTCGCGGTAGTTGGTGCGTTCGCGGCTCGGGCGACATCCTTCGTTGCGACGACTGGAGCGTCTTTGACGTATGGGAAGATTGATTGGTCGAGTCGGCCCGCAAAGTGTTCCTATTTCATCCAGGTGGGTCAATTGGGCTCTAGCATAAAAGTGAAAGCAAACAGCGTACCTCGAGCATGTACTTGACGCTGGGCTGGTACCGCGAGATATCGTAGGCGTCCGGCTCTTCGCGCTGCTTGAAGAGTGCTTTCCGCTTCTTGCCAGAGTCCTGCGATACCCATCAGTCAGCAGATGTTCGTAAGAGGGAGTGGAGAAGTGACCAAACGCACCTTCGATACGTTGACTCCAAGGTACGTCAAATTATCGATCGCATCCATCTCATGCAGCGCGAGCCTCGCATGTTGGTACAATCGCTTCTTGTCGCCTTCCGGTACTCCATCACGATGCATGATGTATGTGGCAATGATTCGAAGCTTGTCAGTAGAGCTGTCAAAATGAAAGAAGGTGAGCTGCACCCAGAAACATGACATTCTGGATTCTCGCTCACCTGACGGAACGATCATCCAGTAGTGGGACCATCTCCTCCACGAGAGTTTTGGGAGACTTTCCTTCTGGAGTAAGTCCGGTCGCGCAGCACTGAGGTTGAAAAGGTGTAAGCAGGCAAATGAGCAGAGGGGGAGATCTCAACGCGCCTGCTCGACAGAGGCCGAAAGTGGTAGCTTCTTCGACTCGAACAGACCCATACACTTCTCAGCCATCGTGAGATGTAACGAAAGCTGATAAACGGTCACCTCATTAGTTGAGGTGCTTCAACTCGCGAGCGAATGTAAACGCACCTTCTCCTTCGCCTCCTTCAGTTGCGGTAACGACGCCAGCATGTCCTTCATATCATTCAGACTCGATCCTCTGTGCAGAAAGATCAGCAATTCACTCTGATCCTAGAAAGGTTGAATGACACCGGAAGACTCACCCCGCCCTCTGCCCATGCTCTCCCGCATACTCCTTGAAGTCCTTGATGAGCTTATCCAGCGCATCCTTCATGTGCATATGTTTGACCTCATTCCAAACATTATCCTCATTCGACAGGACCGCTTCCTTCTCCTCCAGCTGGCCTTCTGCATTCCGGAAGCGGTATCTAAACAATCGACACAACTTGCATCAGCTCTTGCGAACTCCGGGGGTTGGCTAAAATCGAGAGTAGGAGCATACTTGTAGGTCTGACCGTCCCCGATCTCCAGCAAGTCGTTGATCATAGCTTGGTAGGTGAATTCGTGAAGAAAGGGTGCGTAGAGATCCATTGACCGGTCCGTGATGAACAATACTCCTCGGGGTCGTGGGGGATTTGGTTCCGGCTGTTCGTTTCCCACACAAATTAGCTCTTCGGCCTTAGGCAGACTGATTTTAAAAGAGAAGGAAACGTACAGGAAAATCAGAGTTATCCCTCGCATAACGATCAATCTCGGCTTGTACTCGAAGTGCCAGGGCCTTTCCGATATGTTCTCCAGTGGCGGATGCAGGACCAAGAGGAGCGTGGAAAGAAGTCGGCGGGGAGTAGTATCGAATGAGAGGGTATTCGCCGAGAGTAGCAAGGACATTGACGAGCTGCAACATAAAGGCATCAGAAACCCACTTGAAACGACGTTCACAGGACAAGATACTAACAGCCCGACTCATCCAGGTGATTTCGTCTTGCCATTGCGCGACGACTTCTTTTGAGTTGCGATCTGGTGGTGCGTAAAGAGTGTGGAAAGTCTGAGGTGTCTCGAGTGAGAAAGTGCGTGGTTCGATGGCTGTTCGTTCATAGAGCGTCAGCATCCGGGCCGCCCGTTCCATCTTGGGCTCGAGAGCTGGCTCACCATGGAAGTTTGTGTAGAGTTCCGTGAGCGCAGCAAGATAATTATCTGGGAGTCCGTTGGTAAGCTTTGTAACAAGCCTATCGTCGATACCTAATCATCCATGCACCGCGCGTCAGTGAACTATCCAAGCTGAAGCCAGGGCTCGAGCGCGACAAGGACTGACCATCCACGAAATGAAGATGAGCCGCAGCGTATTTCGGTTTCTGTACGATCGCACTCGGTGGAGGAGTATGTTTGTCCTTCTTGACATTGCGACCTGGAGGCTGAGCTGGGGCCGGGGCGTAATCGCGCAAGACGAGTTCTACGTTCTGCGATGTCGGCATGAGGAGGTAGATGCATGGCAAGTGGGATTGTGGTCCTCTCTGGTTCGTAATGATGTCGATTTCTGTGGGGCGCCGAGGGCGTCAGTATCCCGAGCTTGTTGGCACCCCTTGCGTTGGCTTAGGACTAACGTTGAATTCCAGTGTCGAGAACGTCGTAAGTCGTGAAGAGGCTAAAGAGCATCTTGTGAGTGTATTCATCCACAACTAGAATCTTCCATCGTGCGTCCACAGATCGTAACGTCTTGAGGTACTCTGAGAGATGGAGAGGGCGCGCGTCAGTAGCAACAGCAGCCGTGATGCCAAGCGAGGTCTGGGCGAGACGTACGGGTCCGGAGGAGGTCCAGGAAAGAGGTTCCCGTCATGCTGGATCGGGATGGCCTGGTGGGTGCAGAAGATGGAGCTGGAGCTGGTCAAAGGGAGCCACACCAGCGCCACTCACTTCTGGCCTGGCCCCCGCTCTCAGCCCGAAGTGCTGCGGCATCATCCTCGAGCGCACCACAACGCTTTCCATTTTCTGCGATCAAAGTCTTTCAATTCAATTTACATATCACTGAATCATTTTGAACATACAGGTGTGGGATCCGAAGGGCAGTACTCTTGGCAAAACATCAGTGCGACAAAAGTCGGGAGTTTGGGGTCAAAGCCTCACTACTGGCTTCAATAATCTCTGGACAAACCTTCATCTGTGTGGGCCTTCAATGCTTTCCCGTTTGCGCTTTTGCTCGACTCGGCGGCAGAAGCTCGACTCTTCTTTGCTTTCTTCGCCTCGCTGAGCGCTGCACGCTGGTCGGACCCAGGCGGCGTCGCACGGCGCGACGGGGACCTGGCATAAGCATGATAACCTCAACGTTTTCGAGAGTATAATATGTCAGATTTGGATCCGCCACTATTGGCATTTGTGTGCAATTCCTGGGAAGCTAGAATTTCTGGCGCTCAGACGACGTTCGAGCGTCGGTTTCGCGGGCGCTTATGGCCAGTATGTAGCAGCTCAGATCATCATCATCCCTCAGTCATAGGAAGAGAAATACATGTCAATTAACTGGAAAGAAGATATAGCATCAGCTTCGGAGATGTCAGCCTGCCGAATACGTCAACGAGGTGCATCGAAGGAGCGGGCAGCAGCCCAAAAATACTGAACAGTCTCTCGCCGTTCTTCCCGCAACATCGAGGCGATACCGTTACGCAGGAGGCTTTTGAGACACAATAATCCGTTTTACACCCCTCGACAACAGACTTCGGCGTCCCAGAGTCCACCGGAGTCGAATCCAGAGACGTCCTCGGGACCTCAGCTGGCAGTAATAGCACAGCTTCCGGATCTTATAAACGGTTGTCACGCGTGTGATCCGGTAAGGGTGGATTCAGTATCTCAGATTCGAGTCTTTTGCACTTGGGCGATGCTGCGAAGGCTACGAAGGCGACGAAGGCAACGAAGGCGACGAAGGCGACGAAGGCGTTCGTACGGTGGCGGACGCTCCTGGCACCTTTGAAATTGATCTGCATGATTTTGAATCCCGATGTGCTGGTCATGCAGATACATTTTCAGGACGAACACAAGATCGTTGCGCGTTGCGAAGAATTACCGCTGGGACCTGGCAGGACTTGGGAGAAGGAAGCGTTTACTTCACTTGCGGTGAGAAGCGCAACGAGGGTCGCCTGTCATCTCAGTGGGGGGTCTAGCTCAGTGGTAGAGCGCTTGCTTAGCATGCATGAGGTCCCGGGTTCAATTCCCTGGTCCTCCACCTGGACTGACACACCTGATCGCTCGTGAGGGTGTGGCGACCTTTTTTTTTGGGTTTTTCACGAGCCCCATGGCTTCCCCTTAATCTAATGCTTTCAGTTACACCATTGTTACACCCGCAACGGCAGGCTGCATCCTGGGCACCAGTTTTGATCGCGTCACCTAGGTTGACTTAGGCCCAACGACTCTTAAATTATCGGCACCGCTGTGGGCAATGGTCAGTGACAGCCGGAGAGCAACTTTGCTACGAAAGGAGGGTGAGAGCTAATAAAAAAACTCGCCTTAGTTCAGCTGAAGAGCGAGACGAGTCGAAATCGATTGCGAAGAAACGCTTCGCGGCGTGCAGGAAATGACTTCTCCGCTGCCTGTTTCATTACGTGCACCTGGCAGGCATTTGTAAAAAAAAAGTTAGTCCAGTACGAAGCTGATAGTTCTCTTCATGCTGGATATTTGGCCAGACCTTACGAATATTCATCGCGTCGGAACTCGATGTGGTAGATTGGCGTCGCGTCCTGCTGTGACGTCCCGAGTGCCCTCCCGGTCGCACGTCCAGACAGTGCAGGAGTCTCGGAGGTCTTTCTGAGGATCCGACAATGAAAAAGAGGAGAAACGAGGGATAGAGAAACGAAGAAAGAAGAGAACGTGTTGATGCCCCTGAGAATGCGTTCAGGCTGCGGCTGTCCTTCCAGTCTTTGGCTCCCACCATCCTCCATCTCATTCTTCCAACGCGGACTTTCGAACACGGAGATGACCTCCCCTATGGCCTCCTCTTCCGCTGGATCCGACCCACCGAAAGCGCACAAGAAACATGCGTCATTCTTCACACGCGCAACATCCAACGCGCGAGCCAGCTTGATGAGCGCCACCACATCGAGCTCAGGGATGGGCAAATCCTCTTCTTTAAATGGTACCACGGCCAGTGACGCGGGGAAGGTCGGACTGGCAGGCGGGGAGGCCATGGCCAAGGTTCCGAGCGACCTCGGGGAAGGGCGCGAGCGCGAGAGGGACAAGGAGCGGGGGAAAGCAGCGGTGGGCATGTCGAGGGAAGGTACAGCTGTTCCGAAAGTAATCCTGGGAGCGGTCAAGGACGATTGGCCACTATACAGGTACGTGCTGGCGAATTGATGCGAAGCGGATTGGTCTCGCTGATTCGCATGACTTCGCAGTTGTCGCCCGCACGATTATACCATTGGAGCGCCAATTGGTTCGTTTCACTTTGGTCTGAGACTTGAACCGTAAATTTGAAAAGTGTTGGGCGCCACAGGCTTTGGCGCATCCTCAATCGTCCATCTCGCAACCTACTCTCCGACCTCTTCATCTACACAACCACGACCCGAACCAATACTCTGCGCAATCAAAATCATAGACGTAGACCGGCTTTCTCGTGCGGGAGACATTGATCGACTGAGGAGGTGCGCTTTAGGTCATCTGTTCGCGGACGGGGGATCAGCGCTGAACAGTACGCACCTACACAGGGAAACGCAGCTAATGGCTCTTTCGAAACATCCAAATGTACTTCGAGTACGTGGAGAGTGGATCGAGGGGAGCAAATTATTCATCGCATGTCGTTACATGTCTCCTGGTCAGTCCAGCCTCGACCGGCGCTGGACGTTCACTGAGCTGATTATATTTCCAATGCCAGGATCCCTTTCCGACATCGCAAAATACGCTCACCAGGACGGTTTCGACGAAGTTGTTATTGCAACTGTTCTGAAACAGGCCCTCGAAGGTCTCACCTATCTGCATCAAAACGGCTGGCTTCACCGCGACGTCAAAGCTGCGAATCTTTTGGTGGATGGTGAGTCGATTATTATGTATGTATGGTTTTCCGAGCTCTCCGTTGAACTTTATCTCTTTGGGAAGACGATGGAACCGTTCTTCTAGCAGACTTTGGCGTCTCCTCGTCACTATTCGCCGACGCTTCCTCTCCAGCACTCGACGATACGGTGGCGTCGAAGGGATTCGCGGGTCGCAAATCTTTCGTCGGTACTCCTTGCTGGATGGCGCCTGAGATCGTGGAGCATAAAGAATACGATTCGAAAGGTAAGTCGAGACTCCTTCTCGACCGACTCGCACTCTTTCTCAATCCATACTTTAGCCGACATTTGGTCTCTCGGCATCACGGCTCTCGAACTCTCACTCGGACATGCTCCGAACTCTCTGTTCCCTCCCGCCAAAGTGCTCAGCAAAACGATCCTCGACGCACCTCCTCAACTCGATCGCGAAGGTGGGAAATACAAATACTCCAAAGCGATGAAGGAATTGGTGGACAGCTGTCTGAAGAAGGATCCCAAAAAGAGGTGGGTTGTTGCCGATTATTTTTTCGGTCCCACATGCTAATGTTTCTGAAAAGGCCAAGTGCAGAAAAACTCCTTCAGCACCCATTCTTCAAACTTGCGAAGCGGAAGAATCACCTAGTTAACACAATACTTGTCGACCTTCCACCACTAGAGCTTCGCCAAGACAGACGTGGGTTCCCTCTTGTCTTTCCGCGCCTAAGAGCTCGCGCTCACCCGACCCAACCTCACAGGCCGCAAGTCGTCAATGACCCTCGCCGACCCAAACCTCTCCTGGGATTTTGCCTCCAGTGGATCCCTAACTCCCGGAGGCGGCAATGATCCTTTTGCCAACTTCAACATGTCTCCCGTCGGATCCCTCGCAATACGAAGTCGAACAGGCTCAGACGCTATGCGCCCGCCGCTGAATCTCCTCAATCTTCTACGCAAGAGGGATAGCTCGACGACTTCCATACCGGGCTTACATAAGAGGGGAGTCAGCTTTGACTTGAACGATGGAGCGGGGACGCCGTCGTTACCTACTTCGCCAACTGGAACTACTTTTGTCGAAGGGATCAAGGAAGTGGAGGGCGAGGCGGTGGAGAAGTGATGTTTGTTGTCCGAGATCTGGGAGTGTTTCGGTTATCAGAGGTCATGTATCTCTACTTGGATGTATGTTTCTGTCTGTACGTCCAATCTGCACTGCAACTCCCTCCGCATGAAATTTGTTCCATCGGTACTGCAGCATTACTTATCGCCCCTCCTCATCCCAAGAGCAACAAGTCAGCGCAAGCTTCACACATTATGCTGTGACTTGCCCGGTCAAAGGTATAGCGCAGCATCGTCCGCCTCCCCTGGTCTCCTCTCCGCACGACAGTCGGCACGACTCCTCCCTTTGTCCTCTCCCCTAGCAAAATCAAAATCCACCATGGGAAAGGCACGTCGCAATAAAGTCGCCTCAGCCACTTCCGATCCTCCCTACCCGCCAAGCGGAACTTCTACCACCCCACCAAAAGCGAACCGGATCAAACGGAAGGAGAGGAGGCGAGCAGAAAAAGCGGAGGCTGAGAAAGCTCGAGCTCAGGCAGGGAAAGAGGTCGAGGGAGTTGCGGATGGAAAGAAAACAATAAAGAGGAAGAGGAAGCACGCTGAGGTGAGTGATGAGGAAGCGGGAAGTGCGGAGAAGGGCGACATTGCGGCGAAGGCACTGACTCCTTATTGATAACAGACTCTCGCCCTAACAGCAGAAAGTGACAATAAAGCTCCTCAAAGCCCAGTGAATTCATCTTCCGACACTTCCCCCGTCAAAGCGAATCGAGCAGCGCAGAAGGAGCGAAACAAGGCGCGCAAGCTGGCCGACGCTTCAGCGACGAAGGAGGAGCAGGTGGCCCCAGTGGCTCCAATATCCCCACTGAAAGAGGTATCCTAACTAACTCCCCTGTGCAAAGTCAAGAATGATGAGCACTGAGTTTCGCTCCGAACAGATGGTCGCAGAGATGGAGCGAGAGAGGAAGCTTCGCAAGGAGGCGAAGCGTGCTCAGAAGGTTGAAAATGCAAATGCGCATCAGAAGGTGAGGCCCCTTCACTTATCGTCAATACGTTCTGAGTTTTCTCACTTCTGGGCCTCCCTATTTTCAGGCAGGTGCCTCTAATTATAAGACTACCGAGGTTGGGATGGTGGTAGAAAATCATCATCCCGTAACGACCAACGTAAGTTTAGTCTTCTTCTTTCGCAAAAGCAGCCACACTGTACTGCCCCTGAAATACCACTAAGCTTCACAATGGAGTTTAGGAGATTGAAGGCGTCGCGACCCTTGAGAGGGAACTTGTCGCAATCACGACGCCTATACCACCACTCAAGCTCGTGAGTACATAATTGCTGCTTGTTACCGTCGGATTTCTGACGCGCACTCGAACAGGCGGTCGCCGAATCGAACGTGCAGCAAGATACGGAGCGCCAACTTCGCAAAGAGGAAAAGAACGCTCATGGAGCTGCAAAGTCAATCTCTGCACCAAAAGTAATGCTCTTTGAGTATCCTCATACAGATCATTGGCCCTGTTGTAGCTAACGTTGACCTCACTTTTCAGAGTGGCGTCACTGAGCCTGCGCTTAGCGACATGCGTGCTACATCGAACCTCGCATCAATTCTGAAAGAGGTTCGTGTCCACTGCCTCTTGTCTTGTAAACTCTTCTCATCGTTGTTTTCACGCAGAGATCCAGACGTTTGCGAGGACTCGTGACAATCCAGGCGCCGACTAGGCCTGCACGTGAGGAGCTGGAGGGAGGACGGGTGGGCCACGACGATGTACGCACACACTGAAGAATTGTGCAATTACTTCTGTCTTGTCTCAAATCTTTCTTTCTTGATCGACAGTTCACGATCTTTGTTTATGCCCCCAAACCACTCGTCCTCGAACCTCTCGTCCTCGCGGCCCCCGTCGGAGCGGCTCATCCACGAACTTCGACCACTGACACGGCCCCACCCATTGCTTCCGTGAGCCTCCACCATACCCTCCAAGCTCTCAAAAATCTGATTCCGAGTCAAAAGCCTCAGCAGCAACTCTCCCCAACCAGAGCTACAATTGGAACTAGTTTTCCTTGTAGCTTTCCAGTCCCGGTTGAGGTGGGTCCGCAGAAGTCGCAGGCACAAGATCATCAATTGACTTCAGCCGTCTAGAAAAATTCCAGCTGCCCGATCACTGCGCCTCATGGCGCCGGGGAAAGGTCTCAGGCGACAAATGTTGGAGCCCACCATGAACCGTCATGTCCAGCGCCGCTTGACCCTAAATTGGCCCCAAATCTGCCGGAGGTGAGAGATAACGAAGCTGTATCTCTGGAGCTGGGTCTAACTTTACGCTCAGGAACACGTTTCACCGGACACCGTTTCAAGCCAAGCGTCGCCCCGCGCACCGTATATACCACCTACGAAAGAAGAAGCAAGTCATATACTACGCACGCGTCTTCATGGTTGCTGATGGATCCCGAAACTCATAGATCCATGCCAGTCGCCCCATCACGCCGAGCATGGGCGTTCGAGATGTAATCCTGAAAAAAGACAATCATAAATTTGTCGTGAGCTCCTGTTACCTTCGAGCTTTATTTTTGCGCGTTGGATCCCTGATAATTACCGAGCCCAGTCTTTACAGGAAAGTCTCAAAAGCGCTCTGAGCTACAGATCCCAATTGGAGCAAGAGCGAAGTCAAGTGGTTCAGCCTTTCAAGATACGCTGCCGGTCGTGTGGCAATGTCTCCGAGTTTCGCGGACTGGGTGCAGCTTCGGTTCGTCCTTTTCTCCGCAGCTTTACTCGTACGGTAGTCTAACGTCAAGTCTACCACTTCTTCAGGAATTTTTACTCCTCCCCGAAGCCGGTGGCTTCTTCTGCGGCAACGCTGATTGTGTCGCGGACATCCCAGTAGCGTCAATTTCGGTACAGCTCGATCTCAAAATTCGCGGATATATCGCCCAGTATTACGAACACTGGCGAGTCTGTAGCTTGGGATGTGGTGTCCGGGCTAGGGTCGGCACTTTACATAACAAGTGCTGTCCTGTGCGGACGTGTCGCGGCCGGATGAGGCTGGAGGTAAGTTTGACGTTGAAGTTTTCAGATAATCCGTGGTGAGTAAGAGAGCTTACTTATTTGGCTTCTTGATCACAGTACTGTAGTGAATCTCTTCATGACCAACTGTTGTACTTCCTCTCCCTCTTCGACTTGAAAGCGGCCGTTTCGCAAACGGCTGTGAACGGTCCTGAACGCGGTGAGTTCAATAATCATAGCCTCCGCAACGAATAAACTTGCTTAGCTTCCTCCTCGAATGCTAGCCGCCCTCATGGATTTGGCAGGAAAGTACTCGGAAGACCTCAAGAGCCTGTGCGGGACAGTTCAGAAGTACCTTGAGAAAAATCGCCGGGAGTGGATCAAAGGCAGCTCAGTTCTGGTCGGGCCAGGGTGGTTCCCGTCGATATCCTACATTGATTGGGTCTCGACTTACAAGGAATAAAACCCAGCAGTGTCACTCGCCCAGTCGAACAACCACGTATCTCATTGCTCTGAAAAATTTCCTCAGTTGTGAGAATTCACGAAAAGACACTGTTCCTCTTGCTCGCCACGTTGAGCACACAGCCCTAATCACATGAAGACACAAGGCAATTGCTCCCAGCGTGTTGCGCGTTTCCGTCCGAATACTTGACGCCTTGACGCCAGGGTAGCGTAAAGCCAGCTCTAGCCCTCCCCCTGTTTTCTAGCTAGATGAAACATCCACCAACGTACATGCCCGCGTCTGAGAGGACGCTTGGACGTCTCAAAACACAGGTACCAATCCGACTTTCAAAAGACCTGTTCACATGCCCATCCTTCCAACTCCCCTCGAAATAGCTCCAACCCCAGGAACGTCCCAAACAACCAACCTCCCATCCACACCACTCGTGCTTACCTTCGTAACATCCGACCCGTCACCCTCTCCACCTTGGTACTTCCTCACACTAGTAACCGTATTCTGGTGCACCGTAGTCAATTCCGTTCCATTCGCGGTTTGCCTCGTTCCTGCCGCCGCAACAACCGGAGCTCCACTTCCTACTCCTCTCGAGTCTGCAGCGCGAAACATGTTGAACGCCTCTGATTTGTTGAGGCGACCTACTCCTCCTGCGGAAGCTGCTCCAGGGCGTCCGGCGGACGAAGAAGATGAAGTGTCGTCGAGGGATTGAGTTTGCTTCCATAGAGAAGAGGCGGAACCTTCAAAGAGGTAAGGTTGACAATCGTGTCCTGCTGCGATGATGGAAGTGGGGGAGGCAAAGACGAGGGAGAGACAGGCGAGGGAGAGGAGTTGAATGGTGTAGATCGCTTGTGGAGCAGAGTCGGGTCCGGAGGGGTACACGACTGTAATAGTCGCGTCGTGGGCTGGTTGTTGTGGTAGTTGTAATAAAGTCAGCGAGGAGTAGCAGGTAAAGGGGAGGCACTCACCAGCAAATGCAAGGGCGTCTCCTTCGGGGGAGAATGCGACTGCGTGAACCCATCCTCCAGCGGGACTACTGAACTCGCCGCAGACGGTGTTGAAAGGAAGACGCTCTCCCCACACGGTAGGCTCAGGCCTGTCACAAGGGGGAGCCAATCAGTCTTATAGCTCAGCCTCGAACCGGCAAGAAAGAAAGGCTCACTTCTTGTCCACACCCTTCATGAAAGCCGAAAAGACCCTGGCCATACCGTCGGCACTTCCAGCGGCCAAGAGTACCGAGTTCGGGTGCCAATCAAGGGAAAGGACGGTCGTTCGGAGTGGCTTCTTGATATGCTTCGCAACCCACCAGTTGCTCTCCTCGTCAAACTGACAGACGGCAATAGTCCTGGCGCCACTCGCGACAGCAAACTTCTCTTCGTTCGGCGACCAGCGCACGTACGTCGCCGAGCGGTTCAAGCGGAGGAGGACGAGCGTTGGCTGCCACGAGTTGGCGCCAGTCTCCGGGTCTGGGGCGTAGTTCCAGACATACGCATTCCTATCGTGCGAACAGGTGACAATACGGTTCGTACGAGGTGCCCAGTCGATGGAAGTGACGAGCTTGTCGTGCTGGAATCAGTCAAGCCCGAGCGTCATCAGCACCACCACCCCGTTGCCCTCGTAAGCGCCAGACGTACCTCCGTGAGCTTGTGTGCGACCTCCCATTTGGCACCTGCCTTGGCGTAGATTTGGACTTCGTTCGAGTTCTGCGAGACGGCGACGGCTGAAATACGGCAGTAGTGAGCACGCGGCGCCGTGTGTGTTGAGAGGAGTACGACCAACCTGAGCGGTCGCCGTTGAAGCCGTGAACGATGGGAACGTTGGCAAGTTGAAAGATTTCTGGCATGTTTGAGAGTAAAGAGTTGTTGAGGGAGGACTAGCAGTCAACTCTCTCAATACCGTATGTGGGGAAAGAAGAGAAGCCACGCCGAGACGAGCGCTCAAGACTCAAAGTCGTCGGCTCGGCAGCGGTCAGACTTCGCGGACCTGCCTAGCTTGACTTCCCATCTTGGAATCTCTTGTACAGCTTCTCAAAAGCGATCTCAACGTTCCTGTTCGCCCCATCTTCATTTCAAGTCCGCCCATCTATTTAAGTTCCCTTCTGCCCCGGATCGATACCTCGGAACCGTTTTCTGCAAGTCCAACAGGCATCAAAGAGTCAGCTATTGCATTCGCCTTCGGTTCTTTGGAAGGAAAATCGAACCGCATGTCGAGCTAAGCAAGAGAGCATGTCAGCAAGCCCGCCAAATCAATCGTCAAAAGCCAAGCCGGACTGACCATTCCTCGTTTACACTCAAAGAAAGCAGTTCTTAGATGCTTGCATTCCTGCGGTAGTTCTTCCGTGTGATCCCGGAGGCAGTCCTGTACCGTATTTGACGACTTGAGGACACAGTCGGACTTGAGGATGCACGCCGCTAAGGCTTCGCGGATCTCCTGGCACGACAGTTTGGCCGGCTATGAGTGTCTTAAGAGGTCTGGAGAGGTGTGTCAATGAAGTTGGTTGAGGAAGCGGCGTGCAGTTTTGATGAGAAATCTTGAGAAGCGCAACAGCACGGCTGAAGTCGAAGATCGGTGCGCCCCTTCGCCACTATCAAGTGTTCTTTCGACCGTTTATGATCTTATCTTTGACACAAAGCAGAGAAATACCTAATTACATTGTACGGACCCAGGAAAACATCTTTTGCAGGGCCACCCCTCCGTGCCAAGTGTCCGACCAGTAATATAAACTCAACATTTCCAAACGCAAGGAGGTAAAACATCACAACAAATAACAACAAACAGCTAAAGCGCCCCACGTTCCGCCTAAATCATCTGATCATCCAACCCAAACCCCATAGTCCCCCTATCCAACCACCTCGTCAACAAATCCGTGCTCTGCTGCTGCTGATGCAAATCATACCCATAAACCTGCGAGCTATTCCCCATCCCCTCCTCATTCTGAAATTGTGGTTGAAGTTGCGAGTTCTGGCTGTCCACTGCTGGAGGAGGCTGCCATGGATGGGATTGTGTAGGATCAGAAACGAGACCGAGAGAAACGAGAAGGTCGGTTTGATCCCATTGTGAGACATTCTCCCAGAGGATTGGATCGGGGACTGTGTTGTGTTGGAAGAGGGAGAGGTCGAGGAATGGCGCCGGTGACGGAGGGGCTGGCGAGGGGATGGTAGTGGTGGGCGATGGCACAGAGCGTCGATGAGGTAGGTGGACTGGAAGAGCGAGGGAGTTGAGTTTGTCTGGGTATCCTAGATCGGTGAGGAACTCAGTGAAATCCCAAGTACGTAATAAATAAAGGACTAACGTTGTTTGATTTGACGTAGGCTCCTGACTTGCTCCACCCGTTCTTTCAGCGCACCAATACCATTTGCGGCCACCGGAAGGATACTAGCCAGTTCCTCATACGCCTTGATGGGAACGTCGTGCTGATGTGGTGAATAATCCGACCGCGTGAAGAGGATTCCAGAGATGACGTGAAGCGAGAGTTCGATGGTGGCGGTAGAGCGATAAAAGCTAAACAAGTCAAGGTAGCGTGCGAGAATGTGGCTATTCATGGCAATTGCTTGGGGCACTGGATCGTAGGAACGAGTTTGGAAAGAGCTGAGGTATTTCCAGGTGTTAGTAAAAAAACGGTCGCCACCAAGATATCGGGACTAACATGTGTGGCGTAAGTCGCATGTACAGCGTGAAGAGCAGCAAATGCATCTCAACCGTATGTCTCGACCTCTCGTGAAGCTGTTCCACGCCTCTTGATTGTTCGCTCAGCCTTAGATCTGGCGGAAGGTCCTTCTCCCAAGCGCCCAAGCTCGCCACTAGTCCTTCTCGCTCTTGCTCACCAGCCGCCAAGCCTCCTCCATTCCCCCTTCTCGGACAAACTCCCCATCTAACGATCGACAGCCCGATAGCGCACAGACTCGCCATATTTGAGAAGGTCGAAAGAGCGCATGACCGCACTGCCATGATCCTCTGTCCTCCGGTCATGTGTCGGGGAGGGCCTCCACCTCCTCCGGCATGTAATCCGTGGTCCGTTCGAAGTTCTTCTGGGGATTTATCACTCCGCCACAGTTCAAAGTTTTCGGGCCCGTCTTGTGGTGGAACTGGAACGTCGTAATCTTCGAGAACGCTCATGGGAGGGCGGAGTAGTCGGAGGGATAGGAGAGCGTGGATAATGAGGGCAGAGTGGAAAGTTCGTAATCTAGACGGACTCGTTTCGGATTCGGGTCGGGGTGCGCCGTCAGGTCGAGGTTTGGTGATGTGGAGGGAGAGATTGATGGACAAAGCGATAGCGAGACCTGCAACAACTGAAGGTCAACAATCGGAAGAACTGCAGTCCTTTTGGGAAGCGTACTGCTAAGAGTCCAAGCTCTGTTCAGCTCTCCCAGTCCCCAGTCACTAAGGGCAAGTAGACAGCAAGCCTGGACTGTCTCAACCGATGGCTTGTCGAGGGAGGCGAAAAGGTGAGCGCGAGCTGCTGACGCAAAAACTTCTGGAGTGTGAGTTGTCGCCGCAGCAGATGATGTGAGATATGGCGTGACAACCGCGAACACGGCGAGATACAGTTCTGGCGGAAGGGAGCCGGCGGCTCTGGACGTCAAAGAACACTTGGCCGGTAAATGAGCAGTCCATCGGAAGAAGCGTGCTTTGTCCTGAAAAAAATCCAAAATTGTGAGTTTCGCTATTCTTGCGCCCAATGGTCAGAGAATAACTCACCACCATCGGGTAGCTAGGGTGCACGATCTGATTGAAGTACAGGTCGACGAGTTGATTCCGCACTGCTTCTGACGGTAGAAGAAGAACAGGTAACGCTTGTTCCCCTAATTTGTGTGGGCTGCTTGGAAAATGAATAATGGAATAAGAAACGGAGCCAATTATCAGCACTAGCAAGAGTGAGCCACGAAGAGCTGACACTACTTCGCACGCACCTCTCCGACTCAGCGAGTCCATCCTCGACACCAGCCATCTTCTTCCTCCCACTATCGAATGTGTTCTCCAGTCCATCGTATCTCGCGCCTCCAAAATCAGAATCTTTCGCAGCAGCATTCGCCAACGTCTGTAATCCACTCGACGGCAGCCGCGAAAACGAATGCGGATTCGTCGTCGGAATGCCAAGTACTTTTCGCTGGGAGAGCGAAAGGGTACCAAGAGAAGTCGAACCTGGCCCCAACGTTATTGGTGGACTTTGGCCAACGGGGCTCCACCCGCTCGGTTCGCCTGTGCTCATGCGGTCGTCGACTAGAGATGCGGTCGGTAGAGGTTGAGTGGGTTTGACGTCGGAGTCGGGCACAGAACTGGTAGGCTGGGGACCGGGGGCAACGGCATCGAGTAGCGCTGGGAGGGGTGAGGATTGGAAGGCGGATAGTTGTGTCTCTGAGCTGATGTTCATGTGGGAGGGAGGGTTGAAGAAGTCATCGGTAAGAGGGAGTACTGTAGGGTGAACGAGGACGAGGTGGCCCTGTAATTTGTGACCAAAGACAATCATGAGCTCATCGCGCACTCGAGCCCATTCAGCAAGCATCTCAAGCCCTCCCAGCGAATCCCAGGACCAACCCAGGAGAAGTCTGGCCCACTTTTCAGCACTCCTGCCCCAATCCTTTCTTTCTCAACGATTATCAGGAAATGCGCCATCCACCCCACATAGACCGATCCGACGACGGCCAACAGGCCGCGCAGCGAGATTGAGGCTTACCAGTAGTCGCTCCAGTACTGTCAAGCGCTCTGTAAGTGTCTTTGCGTATCCTGTCAATAAGTCAGATCGGTAAGTATCGCTGTGCACGAGTCGTGCGAAGTTCTCGGCTCCTCTCACCTGCCTGAGGGCCGCGCTTGCGACTCGGACGACTGTAGGTACAGCCAGCGGCCTGGCCACACTCCTGACATACGGCACATGGCGTATCTGGCGGTGCACCTGGGATTGTGTCGCACTTGACCCGCTTCCGTCGACATTCTGTGAATAGGTGCTCGAGTAAGTAGTGCGGGGAAGCCCTGGAGGAATGCATAGCACTAACGGTCGCAAGCTTTCGTCGTCCTGCGCTTCTTGACTGGTCCCCCTCCGTTCTCTTCGGCGTCCGACATACCTTCTGCGATTGCCGCTGAGTGTCGAGCGCGCGTGCGGTGAGGCGGAATCTGGTACCGAAGACGCGCGCCCACTGCCGGGGGGTAATACATTCTCAAGAGTGGTTTTGGCTGCTGGCCCTTGTCGTGGGTCGTCGGGCTTGCACCGGTTCTTTTCTTCGTCTTCCTCTCCTGGCTCGCCGTTGTCGAACTAAAATTCGACACAGCCGCGAACGGAATCAAAAACATTACTGCTTGTTATCGGGGAGGGAAAAAGGAAAGCAGACAACAAACGCACAGACCACCTTTGCTCGGCCGAACGTCGCGACACTCACAGGCGAGAACTGTCTCAGCCTGCCGCCCGCCTATTGCATTCGTCCATTTTGGGGCTGATCCGCGCGGGCTTATCACCTTCTTTGGACGGCGTTCTCTTCTTTTCCTGCGTGCAGACAGCTTCAGACCTTTTTACCACAAGACGAGGTGTGGCGCACAAGCTCAGCGTCTGTGTCCTGTGGTCGACAACGCCGCCAAGGTTCGACATCAACCGCCTACTCTCAGCCAACTGCTCGCTGCTCCCACGCAAGGCCGTCGCCCACTTCGTAGCCACGCCTGTTGCCGTACTTGGAAGCACCCCTCGGCGCTCGACAACCGTAAGTCCTCTCGCCGTCTCCAGACTCGCACGAAGGAACATTTGCTGCTCAATACGAGGTGGGGAAGCGGCAGCTTGGTTCATCCGGGAATTGCAGAGCAACAGGGCCAGGGCGCTTGAGACGAGCGTCTCGGGTATACGGAAGGTTTGCCAGAATCGCCCTTCAATGAGCTTGCATTGGTTTCGTTTCCGCAAAATATGAGAACTCACGTTACTTGCTGTCCTTTGCTTGAGTAGGGGACCCACAATCAAAGGGAACGTTAGGCTCGAGCCTCGACAGAAGCTTTTCCATAGTCATCACGGACCTCGGACCTCTTTTCCCCAGGATCAACCTCTCCATCCCCGTCTTGTGACCTCTCCAGCCGTTCAAATCTTCGACAATCATGTCCGACGCCTCGCAGGCCGCGATGTCTTCCACCCAATCAAGTGAGGCTTTCCTGCCCCATCTTTGTCCTACAATTCTGATGTGTCCCTTGCTACCTTCGTCCTCAAGGTCCAGCATACCATCCTCATGCCATCGCTCATCATCCTCACCC
>JASZXU010000458.1:0-21062 GCA_035521515.1 Phenoliferia sp. Uapishka_3 | reverse complement strand
ACAACTACCTGCTTATACGTACCGTCGCACGAGCCACCTGCCCCGCCATATCCGAAGATTCCTGGCTGCGCGCTGGGGTTTTTTTAAAGGTCAGGGAGCGTTTCGAAGGGAAATTAGCGAGTGAATGTGCTCACTAGTTGGTCGCGGGTCCACCTTGGGGCACAAAGTAGCTTTCTGGTTAATGCGGAGAAGAAAAATCAGCAAGGGTGTCTTGCGCGCTAAAACGGGGTGTCGAGCTCACGGCTGCCGACTCCAGCGGCGCCACCTGACGACGCGTCTCCTGCGAGAGCAGGAGTGGCACCCTCAGGACCGGGAACGATGGATCCTGCGAATCCGCAAGCCCCACCAATTCCTCCTTGGCGAGTGGCATCTGGTTTTCAGTAGGTGTTAGTACAAAGTTGAGCCGCTATGATAAACGCTGGGCCTTACAGGCAACGGTTCCTCCTCCACCTCCTGCAACCCACAGCCTTGAGTTCAAGGAAGTAGTGTTGGGGCTTGCGTCTAAGATTTTTATCCGTCAGCTTAATGTCGCGTCGAATCGAAGGACTATACCCACAGCTGGAACCTGCGTCAGAAATGGTTCGGATAGAAGATGCTCCTCCACCTGCACCTGAACTAGGTCCAGGGTCCTGGTTGTTGATGCCTCCTTGTCTAAATAATGCCGAAGTCTGATCAGCTTTTGGAGCCAAATTCAAGGAAGAAGGAAAGTTACTTACCCACCACCACTAGCCGACGCGATGGGGTAGTTGTAGTTGCCCTGTAGAATGTAAGGATGGTCAGGGATTGCTCTGATTTGATGAGAAAAGATGATCGTGTACTCACAGCAACTGGCTTTCCGACTTGACCCACTCGGAGGTAGATTTTCTGTCCTCCTTGGCCCTTCATAACACCTACAGACGAAAGGAGAGGGCAAGTTATCACCATGAATTGGATTTCGAAAGTAGCGCTTCGCACCATTGACAATGCATCCGACTCCACCAGGCATGTTTCCTCCAGTCCAGGTGTCAGCTCTGCAGAAAAAAAGCGTAAATTATTGACTGATGCTCAGGTATCAAATCGAGTACTTTGCGGACTAACCCTCCAGCTGCTCCGATCAAGGTAACATTGACCGGGTCCGCGTAGGTTGGGAGTGTGATCGCGACCTCATCTTGAAGGAAAGATCTGATGTCAGCTTCAAAATAAAGAGAGAATTCCAGAACTTGGAGAGGCTCACTGGCAGTAGCGGTGTAGGTACAAGTGATGGTAGTTCCACTCTGTCTGCAACCAGATGGGAGTGGGGTGGCGGCGAGAGCCACAGGCAGCAAGGAAAGTACGACGGCAGCGGCGCTGACAGTCTTCATGGTGAGAAGGTGCGCTTGAGAAAAATATAAAGTAGTGTGTAGGGGGAGAAGAGGAAAGACGAACAGGAAAGGTCACTATTTATATGTATCTCCTCCGTAGTTAACAGCGCACACCGATGGATCAACTGTTCTAAAGCCCGCGAGGACCTATTCTGGACTTCTACGTACAATCCAGACAGACTCGATTTGACCAGGTCACCAGGTCCATATCCCTGGTTAGGTACTAGGTAGTTAACGTGCCGTGTCTAGACGTGTTTGCAGACACGCGGCGAGAATGTTGCGAAGGCGGATTTGGCGACGCTCCGCCGGGACTTAACGCGATTCAGAGAGTGCGACCTCCGACGGGATGCGATCGTGATCAGGACGTCCTGAGGAAGAAATTTTTACTTCCTCTTGCCAAGGAGAATCAAGAGTTAAGTACTCAAGTAATTTTGAAACTGCTTGCACAGAACATCAAATTGCTGAGATCAGCGCTGAGAACTGAGCGACAAACAATGGAGTCAGATGAGCGCTGTGAAAAAGCTAGTAGGTGCTTCCTCTGCCAAGGTCTGCAGACAGCCTCCCAAAATGAATGTTACGTACAATTCGAAGAAATACCTGCAAGTATGTAGGAGCTGGTAGGAGGCATCAAGTGTTCATAGGAAAGGCTCATTGCTAGGAAGTGGCAACAACGGACCGGCTAGCGCAGCGATCCTCAGAACGTCTTCCCTTTCTCCCGCAACACTCTCCACCTACTCTGAACCTCGTCCCCATCCATATAAGCGCCCTTCAGCCACCTTCCCCGTTCTCCCTTCGTCTCGGCGTCCCCCTCTCCAGCTTTCACGAAATCAAAAGCCGTCCTTGCGTGCAAAACCCTCCTGTTATCAAACACGACACAATCTCCCGGTTCCAACTGAGCGTGAAATTGGTTCTCAGGATCATCAGCCAGTTTTGCGAATAATGACAAAGCTTCGTGTAATTTTTCCAGCGCGTCGGGTCCGGCGTTCGAAGTCGAGTTGAGCGGTAGAGCTCCTTGAAAGGGTGGAGAGTAGTTGACTGCAATCACTTCATGAGGTGGTAGTGGGGAGAGTTCGATGGTGGGACGAGTGAAGCGGGTGTGGTGAGAATCACTCTTGTACGAAAAAGTGAGCGGCGAGGTGCAGAGAGTGGCATAGGCGGAAGGGTGGGAAGCACGGAGGAGTGAAATGATGTGATAGGTGTCGACGAAGTAGGAAGAGCCGCCGGAAATGGAGGTGTTCAGGAGCGAATGAAGAAATTGATAGCGTGGGGGCGAGGCGAAATGTCTGATGGTCCGAGGTGGCCGTATTCAATATCAGTCGCGGGCTGAGAAATGAGAAAGGCAGGAAGAAAAGCGGACGCACACCAAATCCATGTGAAGACCAAGATCGAGGTTCGTATAGGCAATGTTCTTGCTCCCTTCCTCCGCCTTGACGTCCCACAAATCGCCGTACCAAGTTCTCCGCAGACTTCCTATCCTTTCCACCAGCTTCTTCAGCTCCGTCTCGTGTCCCTCCTTCACATCTGTCGGTACTTTCTCCAAGAAAGCGATCCCAGTCTGTAAAAGTGACTCCAAGGATCTACGAAGCGTTTCGTCGTCGGAGAGATATTGGGAGTAGGGCGTCTTGGAAAGGATGGGGGTGAGAATGCGTTTGTCCCATAAATTAGGGAGTGGGAGGTCGGCCAGATGATCTTGTTTGTTGTCCAGAATTTCTACGAGGAGCCTGACGGGTACGACGGATAATTTGGAAGTCGCTTTCTGTACGCCGGCGATGGGGAGGTCCCACTCTGTGACCAGGCAGTCCTCGCCTGCAACTTCATGTACGCCATAGCCTAGCAGCTTGCCACCTGCCGGAATGTCCGATGTCCGAAACAGCTTTTGTTGTGAAGCGGGGTGTACGTGTGATGGATGACGGGTCGAGTCGCGGAGGAAGAGGTTTGGTATTTCGAGGGTAATGATTGGATGAGTTGGAGTTTCGAAAGTGATTTTTGTGGTGGAAATTGAGGATGCTTCGAGAGTTTTTATTTGTGGAGTGCGAGAGAGTGGTTTGGGAATGAAAGGTTGAGGTCGGAGTGGAGCGGTTGGAGCTCCTGCCGAAGTTGGCGGCGATGAAAGGACAGTGGCTGGATTGGCTCGACTCGGACTGGAGAATGCTCGCCAGTGAGGTCGCGGTAGACCTGGAACTCTGCGTGTTAACATTTCCGAAGCTGTTGAAACTTGAGAGCAGTGAAAGCGGCAAGACCGGATGCGCGCACGGCGACCTTCGGACAGCGCCGGCGCCGGATCTTTGCCGGAGCAGTTGACGCGGCACGTAAGTAATCGGGGCGCCTAACTTTCTGCGTTCACTACCTTCAAGCAGCGTCAGAGCGGTCAGGTTCGTAGACTTCTCATCTTCCGCGTCCAAACCTGACTCGGCAACAGCTCGCGGTCGCTGCACGCTGTAACTTTCATTCAACTCGTTCCGCCGTCCGTCATCGCTCGACGCGCACCGAACTCGCCAACTACGACTGCCAACTCTTTCCTTTCGTCAAAATGCACCGTTTTTCAGCTCAATCGAGCACTTCAGCTTTCAACACACCAGTCAAAGCGACGACCGAAAGGTCAAACGAATCGCCAATGCAATACGAATGGACCATCCCACGCCCTTCTCTTTTCGACGCTCCAAACGATGAGACCGGAGAGCGTGCCAGAAAGCGTAATTGCAGTCACGAGGGAACTAGTCGCGCGAATCCTGTAGCTCACACTTGGCGTTGGGCAGGAACTCACTACGACGCAATGGACGTAGACACCCCACCACGGCCACAACAACCTCCACTTTCAAACCTCCCACCATCAGCAACAACTTCAACAATACCACTTCC
Organism: Phenoliferia sp. Uapishka_3; assembly: GCA_035521515.1. Classification (NCBI taxonomy): domain Eukaryota; kingdom Fungi; phylum Basidiomycota; class Microbotryomycetes; order Kriegeriales; family Kriegeriaceae; genus Phenoliferia; species Phenoliferia sp. Uapishka_3. Next base: position 16,863 of record JASZXU010000458.1, on the reverse strand, counting down.
TCCATCAGCAGCTCAATCGCCACCCACGCCCACAGACCACCTCGACTTTGATTCTTCCACTTTCGAGCCAACAGCTGCTTTTGGTGTCGAAGAGGAGCACGGCGAGCATTCGGCTGCAGGCGGTAGTACAGAGGATGGAGACAAGTCTTTGACACTTATCTCTGGCTTCAAGGGCGAGTCTGGGCATGCTTCGGCGGACGTGAGGAGGCGACGAGGCACACAGGCGGGCGCGAGGCGAAAGCAAGAGAGTGATTCCAGGGATAGGGAGGAGGATGAGCAAGTGGACGATGATGTGCAAGGTGGAGTGATGGGAATATTGAAGAGCAAGATGGGCGGCATGAAGGGGTCAGAGTTCAACTTTCAGGTTCATCACCACCATGGAGCTGGCGGCGCACTCGCTGGGTTCGACAACGAATCAGCTCCGTCGCGGTGGTTTCACAGTCAAACTCCCTATACACTTCTTGGGTGAGTGCTTGTTATCCTCATTCTTCCGCGTCTTTATTGTGTTTTCTGATTTGAACATCAAAAAACAGCTACCTGCAATTTGCCTCCCTCACTCTCCTCTCCCTTCTCTTCCTTTCTCTCTCCCTTCTCTTCCTCTACACTCTTTACACCGACATCAAAGATCGTCTATCATCCCTCACGACCGAAATGAGGGCTGAAATTCTCCAATGCGCGAAAGCCTACGTTGATAACCGCTGTGCTCCCCAAACGAGGATGCCGGCGCTAGCGAGACAGTGTAGTGGCTGGGAGGAATGTATGGGACGAGATCCAAATTTGGTGGGGAGAACTAGAGTCGTTGCGGAGACTTTGGCAGAAGTTGTGAATGGTTTTGTGGATGTCATTTCTTTCAAAACTATGGTGCGTTCCTTTCTATCCTCAATTTTTCAAGTCCCTGCACATGATACTCACTTTCCGCCCTTCTTTCTTGCTCGCCCCAGCTATTTGTTATGGCGATCTTGAGCCTAACGATCTACGGCTCCTCTGTAGCTCTCTCCGCCCTCCCCGTCCGACCAACTCCAACCGCCGCTCCCCCATCTCCATCTTTCCCTCCACACTTTCAACACTTAGGGTATCACCCAAGTCCTTCTCCTTATGGCTATCCGCCTGTCAACGCGTACGCTGGAAATGGATGGGAAGGACCTGCTGGACTCGGATTGGGAGCGCCGGAGACGAGGGCGGAGCCGATGGGACGCGTGAGGGAGGAGGAGAAGGTCAAGGGCAAGAAGAGTTGGTTTTAAAGAATAGGGGGCGAGGTTGAAGACTATCCTTTCTTGTTCTTGTCGTGTGGGATTTGAACTCTACCTTTGGTTCCTCTTTGGAGTTGCGAAATGGGCCCAGAGAAACGGTTCGATGCTGCGACCCCACGCTCCTCAACTTTTTGAGGAAGTCAGAGGCATACCATGGCAAAACGAGCGCTATAACCGCCGACTGAGGACAATGTAAACAAAGAGTATATGGGTTAGGCAAACCCTAACAGCCCACCGTGCCGGCCGCAACAAAAAGCAAGCCATTACCGCGCACGTGTGCGATTGTGTGCTTCACAATGAATCCAGGGAGAGTCGAACCCCCGTCCCAGGTATGGAAAACCTGGATGATAACCGCTACACTATAGATCCTGTTACGAACGCTTCCGCCTCACGTCCAAAACAAAGAGCTGTCGCGCCGCGTCGCCAGCAGGCCAAGGGAAGTCAATGACTCTGGTTGCGTTGCTGAATAATAGATCACAGGTCCAAGATCCCTTTCATCTTTTGATATGACCTTCACATGTGCCCGAACCACTTTGAAAACTTGGAAGACGGTCGCGTTGTCTGGATCCTCAGCACCATTGAGTGTAGAAAAGCTAAGCGTATCGCACGCCCCGCGTCGCAAGCTTCAAGCTTGAGCTTGTGCGACGCGGGCGTCGATACGCTTAAGAAAAGCATTCCTCGACGTTTCAAGTCGATTCAGACTTTTCTCATTCCACCCTCGATTGTTCCCTTCGTTCTTCCATTCTATGGTCCAGAGCTTACGTCTAACTCGAAAACGTACAGTCGGGAAGTAGTGAGATCTGAGATCCCATTGACTACGAGAGCAAGAAGCTTCGTTGTCGGCGACGTCGTCCGGCACCGTTGCGGCGCTTCTGTTCCCTTCGTTCGCGATCCCATTCTGTATCAGATATGGACCAGCCATCAGATTCCCGCTTCACTGTGATAACTCCGAGGGGACGCACCATCGATAGCCAGACAACTCGCAAGAATAAGCTCAATCTCGGCGACGTACAATCGCGAAACCTGCAGCTCTCCGTCTTTCGATATTGCGAAAAATGATTTCCTCCACGTCGCCACGGCATCTCCATTCGAAACATTCGACACTGATAGTCAGTTTTGTCAGGACGTTCGTGATCCGAATAATTAATAGAGTACTCACATGTCCACTTTGCAGATGTAAATCCATCCGGCTTCCATTTGTATTCCGAGACGCCATCGAAACCAACAAATTGATGACTTTTCGAGAAGAAAAACCCGGTTCTCACTAATGTTGTGCCCCACCCATTTGCCATCGTGAATTGAACATCCGTCGCAAACATCTTGCCCCTTTTGATTTTACAGACCAAAGGTCCTTCTTTTCCACCCTTCCGAAGTGTGAGATCCCAACCTCCGAGAAAATTGAGTGGGAACTCGAGGTAGTACCTGCAAAGAGAGTGCCGGGCATATGATGAGCACCATGCGGTCGCCACAGACGTCAAAGATGGGCTCACTGCATCACTGTTTTGTCTTCTCCAGTGACTATATCGTCCTTGCACAACACTCCGTTGGCTTTGTAGATATGCAGAGAAATGGGAGGACCGCCGGCGTTGACTGGTTGCTGGGCTCCCCGCGGTGTGGCGGAAGTCGTCGAAACGAGTCTGGGTGGCTGATCGACTGGAGTAGCCTTCATGTCTGCTGAAGCCATCCGATTCGAGTGAGCTTTGTTTGCTGGCGGTTCTCGAACTACTTGCTAATCCTGGGATTGCGATGTTTCGTCGAGGATGAAGAGGAGCTTTTCACATCTCTCGGACGCCGGATGGCCAGACCTCCTAGCAAGATGAGGGGACTTCGCGCAGCGCCAAGACAACCTCCACCTCCTGCCTGCTATGAGCTTCGATTTGAAAGAGCAGCACAGCATCTCGAGTGTTGGTGCTTGCGATCGAACCAAAGGAAGTTGAGGGGAAGTTGACACACTGTTTCCACACGAAGTACAAAGGTCTCTACACACTCAACGAACAGGGTTACGGACTTAAAAAGGCGATACAAGAAAAGACTCGGTTCCTCAGAAGCGCTTGATGATGTTGGTCCCAGAAAGACTGACAAGGAAAGGCGCGTCAGCTCGGCGACTTCGATGGATTACCGGAGAAAGGAATTCATACGTGTAGCCATTGACGCGGAATATTTTGGATGTGAGGAATGACTCGCAATCGTGAACCTCAACTTCAGCAGCCTGGTGAGAGAACAGATGTCAGTCGGGACGTCGTGGTGTGTAATGATGTGAAAGAACTCACTTTACGCTCGAGCTCGGCAACTGGGATTGTGACATCCTTCATCGTCGAGTCGTGAGACTTGAGAGACTGTGCTCTGCTCTTGTCCTTGACAATCTGGCCAAGGAGGAACGCGAGAACCTCTTCATTGTCCGTCGCGAGACGAAGGTACCTGCGAACGAGCAAGACTTGTCAGCAAACTATCCTTGCGAAGGACTTCAACGAAAAAGGTTCTCACTTTCTGAATCCTCGTTCAAGCTGCTTCTTGATCGAAGACTTTTGTGCGGAAACGAAAGAGCCAACAGTGACCCGAATAGCAAGATCAATGTCGTCGCTCCTGACAAACTCGCGAAGGTGCATCTTGGCGCTGGCTTCACTCATTCGGATGATACTTTCGAGGTGACGGACGGTGATGGGGTAGGATCCGGTCGAAATAGACTCTTGTCGGAGTTCACCGTAGAGCGCCGAGATTTTGGGCTCGTCCATTTGGTGTAGCTTGGGGCGAATTCGGTCTCGGGCGTATTGGATGTACTTGCGCAGCAGATCTTGAGGGATGAGCTAACGGGGGGAAGAGGTCAGTCTCGGGTGGAAGGAGGAAGGCGACTAAAACGCACATCGAGGTCGAGCGAAGTGGCAATGTTGACCTCATCAACAGCCGGGTCAAAGTTGGGATGACTCCTCAAATGACTTCCGACGACGAACTTCGCCAACATTTCATCGACAATCGGTTCCGCGGCGTCCTTCACAACGCAAAGGATGTCGAATCGAGAGAGAATTGGCTCCGTGAGCTCGACATTTTGACTGAAGGGAATCGTTGGGTTGTAGCGACCTCGAATTGGATTGGCGGCGGCGATAATAGCACAACGGGCTTGCAGTGTCGTTACGATTCCGGCTTTGGAGATTGAGATTGATTGTTGTTCCATCGCCTCGTGAATGGACGTCCTGTCAAAAATACAATGAAGTCAGCCAACGCTCAATGACGCCCGATTAAACGCTCGAACCTGTCGGCATCGTTCATCTTGTCAAACTCATCAATCATGCAAACACCCTTATCGGCCAACACCAAAGCCCCTCCTTCAAGAGTCCACTCGCGCGTGATCGGATCCTTTCGCACACTCGCTGTCAATCCGACGGCGGAAGCTCCTTGACCAGTCGCAAACACCGCTCGGTTCGCTGTCTTCTCGACGTATTTGAGGAATTGTGATTTTGCTGTTCCTGGATCTCCAAGGAGGAGGACGTTGATATCTCCACGGATCCTGTGCTTATTGTTGATGTTTTTCGGGACACCACCTGCGAAAGAAGTCAGTGTCCGCTTTACTCCAGGAAGCTAAGACAAAACCTCACCGAATAGTGCAAGGGCCAGAGCAGTCTTGATATCATCGTGACCATAGATCGAAGGCGCCATGGACTTGATGATACGCTTGCCGATGCGCTCGTCTCGCGACAACGCACGGATGGCCTTCTCGTCCTCTTCGGTGAGGCGGAAAGAGGCGAAGAGATCTTCCTTCTTGTTGATGTGGTTTGCCTCGAGCACGGTTGAGAAGACCGGGAAACCATTCTTGACGTTCAATGACGCATCGAAGTTGTTGCGGTAGACTCCGGTAACCTCCTGCGAAGCGGTGTGGAAATGTGAGCGAAACTTCGCGAAATCAATACAAGGAGAACACGAACAATCTCCTCTCCTGGCTTGGCAGAGTCAATAAGGTCCCAAAGAAGGATGACTTCGCGGTGGCGCGGCAGACGTCCGGCGGGGACGGATCCAGGCGACTCTTGCAAAGTCATTTTCTGGTAGTTTCGGTAGACGGTCTGCAAATTATTGAATGATCAGCCACCACTAGAGCAAATGTGGAAAAAACGCGATCGTACCTGTTCCGAGTTGACGGTGAAGGGACCCTTCGAAGCGCAAGAACTACAGAAGCTGATCCTGATCTCGGCTGCAGCGTCCTGATAGAAAGGCCCAAGGACCTCACCACATTTCCCACAATCAAACTTGACATATTTGAGCTGTGGGAATACACCCGAGCGACGAGTCACGACACCGGAAACGCGAACGAGTGCGTCGAGGTGGATTTGTCGGAGGTCGCGAAGAGTGTAGGAGGTGGGGAGTTCGGTGATGCGGACGTGGACTTCGGCGTGGATACGAGTGTAGGAAGGGTAGTAGAGGAGGATGACGTCGAGAGCTACTTCGTCGAATAAGGGGAGCATGGAGGACGGCGAGTTGGCGAGGAAGTAAGAAAGAATGGCTTTCTGGTCCGAAAGGTGTAGGAAGGAGACGTCGAGTGATTCGGAGTTGACTGCAATCCGAAAGTGCACTGTTAGCTGACTGCTGCTCATTTCGCAGGCAGAATATGAAGCCCACCTTCTCCGAGTTGCCGAATGCGAGGTCCATAGACAGAGTTGTGCTCCGCGTCTGTGTAGGTGAGGAGGAAGTTGCGGAACTCGCGCATGATAGTACGACGCGTTCTTGGCTGCTCAATCCACTGTGCAATCGAGTCCGCCTTGATATCTGACAGCTGCTCAATCGGCATCTCCTACAACGCCGCAACAAGCCATGTCAGCTCCCATCACATAATTCCAAGTCGAATCAAAAACTCACGCCCGCCTCATCCTCTCCCATGGGTTCATCATAGTCCCTCCTGAACCTGGCCTGACCAAGAAGACGTTCCTCATTCTCACTATCATCATCGTCATCGTCGCTGCTCATAAACTGGGCCATGCGACCTTTCCTCCTCGAAGCAGCCTCGCCCGCACCTCGTGCGGCGCGTCGGTCGCGTACTTTCAAAGCAGCGTCTGCCCTTCTCCGTGCATCCTCGGGGTCGGAAAAGTCCTCGTCGTCGTTGATATCTCCTGCATCATATTGATCCAGTCGCCTGTTTGCGATGTAATCACTGAAAGAGAGCGAGTCGGTTAGCAAAGAGCGAGCGTGGACGAATACACGGCGACTGAAGGTGACTTACTCTCCAAGGTTCTCCCCAAAAAGATCCTCGCCATCTTCAACGTCGTCACCTTCACCATCTGTGCCATCTGTGCGCACGTCGTCTTCTTCTACGCCGTCGTCGTCAATGTCTGAGAAGCCGGCTGGTGGTGAACTCCCTGGAAGGGAAGATGGAGGTGCGCTTGATGATGGGGATGCGCCACCGCCACCTCCTCCTGCGCCTGCTGCTGCTCCGAGCGATGATCTGCCGTTTGGAGATGGGGAACGAGCCCTTTTCTGTGCTGAGGAAGGAGGAATTGACTGCTCAAAAGTGAGAGGCGGGCGAGTGTGTCAGTCTGAGGTCGGGCCGTTTGATTGAGTGTCAAGTGTGCATACCATCCTGGGGGAACTGGCGTCGGGCGATTGAAAAGTGAGATGTCGACGCGTTGATGAGATGGAACCACGGCGCGTGCCCATCAAAGTGCCCGTGGGCCGTCGCGTCGACTTCCAATTTCAAATTCGTGAGTGTGGAAAGGTTGGTGAATTTCAGCGACCATCACGGATCAGGGGCGCCAAACCACATCTCCTTTTCGCTCGGCTCACGAAACAGTAACGACAAATCCACGAGCAACGACATTCACGACCTCAAGGCGGCGACCGGAGTTTTAGCAGAAGTGAATACATACACAACGCTGGGCGCACCGTACGGTAGCGGGCAGGCAGGCAGCTATTTGTCTCGACGCAAATGGCCAACTCGGACAGGGACACCGTCCGGGAAGCTGCTACAGCCCCGCCACCGGTAGCAGCAGCGACAGCTCAGCTCGAGGGAGAGGATGTTCTCGAGCTTACGAGGTACGTAGTCAACACCTGCTGCTTCCGCCGTTCGCGTTCCGACTAGCCCGTGTTGTCCGCACGCAGCTGCTGACCTCTACGCGACCCCGTTTCCTTTCGTAGATTTGCAGAGAAAAAAGATTGGATCGATGCCAAGATCAAGGTGAGATCCGGCTCAACTGCACGGCGAGGCGAAGGCTAATCTGCCGCACCCCACCTCCTCAGTTCCTCAAGTCGCTTCCGCCAGTCGACGCAATTTCGCCAGACCCGCCAGCACCATCACCGACTACGAAAGAGGAGCTCAAGGCGTGGTGGTCGGTACGGCATCACACTCCTCCCGAGCGGGCAGGTTGCTGACAATTTGCCGTGCGCTTGCAGGAGCATGACCGCATCGAGCTCGAAATTGGTCAATACGACATGGGAGACTTGGCTAAGCTCAAGACTCTGGCAAAGAGTATATCCTCTGAGCCTGCGTAGAAACTTCGGAGGCGGGCTGATCCCAAAAAGTTACAGACACAACCCAACATGACCTCTCCCCCGCCGACACCGACCTCATAGAGATCACTCTCACGACTCTATTTGCCGTGGACAAACTTCTTCATCTCTTGCGGAACCGGAGAAAAGCCCTCACCTTGCTTAATTATCGCTTGCGGTTGGTGGTTTGAATAACAGGTCTCGCAAAGCGTTGGCTGAAGGGCACTTTAATCTCGCAGATGGGAAGCAACCGTCGCAACCGCCTCTGCGGAGCACCAACAGATTATCTCAAACCTCCCCCGCTTTCTCCAAAAGTCCCGCTGGACGACACCACCTTCCCAATTGTCTTCCTCCCGACTCTCACTCGACCTCTCCTCCCCACCCCGCTCTCAAACACCTCCTTCTTCCACAATACGACTTTCCTCGTCCTCTTCTTCCATCTCTTCGAACAGCTCCTTCACCAACTCAGCTATGTCCCGGACCATGCGATCCGAAGTCTTATCTCTAGAACTGGCAGGCCAAAAGTCCAAAATCCATTCTCTCGTCTCGGCATCTATACCAGCCACCGCACAGCGCCTTGACAAACTCATCGATGCCTCTCCCACTCCACTCCCGGATGCATTCCTCGACTTCCAAGATAAACTCGAAGAAGATACGAGAAATTTAACGGATGGTCTAGGGACTTTCTTGGCGGATATGGTCAAACAATGGAGAAACGCAGATGAGGTGTTTTGGATTGCATGGGGCGTCGAGCATAAAGCGGAACTACTGGGGAGGGAAGTCGACGAGGCCTTGCTCAAGCTTCCGACCCGAGAGTCTGCGGATGGATTTGAAAAGGGGGTGGAAGGAGCGAGGGTAGAGTTGAGGGAGGCACAAAAGTCGCTGGGAGACCGAAGGCGAACGGAAGGTTTTCTTCCCATGCCGACTCATCACGTAATGCCGGAACAGGATGAGGAAAATCGGGATCTATTGGAGACTATGGAGGAGAACGTCAAGAAGGCAGCTAGAGTGTTGGCAGGGGCAGAGGTGAAGGTGAAAGGGTATCGCTTCGCGGCGGAGGCGCTCGAGCGATCTGTCGTTTTGCGAGCAGATATGGACGCTGTCCTACGCTCTCTGAACGCTTTCATTGATTCAGCAACCGGATTTGTTGGGAAGCCCGATCTGGAAGATATTCGATGTCTCGACTTAATCCCAGAAGAAAGCGAAGTCGACGAAGATTGGCGACACCTAGCCGGCGACATTGTTCCCGTTTTGAACTCGATCCCGCAACTACTTCAACGAGCAGCGACGGTGATCGTGGACCTAAATAAAGCCGGCATCGACCCTAACGTTCGCCATATTCTAAAAGAGGCGACTGCAGGACTGGCGAACGCGAAATCGAAAGTCGAAGGTCTCATTTCTGAGCAGGACACCGCGAGGCAACGCTTGGAAGCCGCAAGAGAGTGGAATGCTGCAGTTGGCTTGTGCGGAAAAAAAGTGGAAGAGGTGCGAGTTGGGGTGGTAGAAGAGCTGGAGGAGTCGAGGTGGAAAGAGGGAAGGATTTTGGGAACGACACCACTCGACGTCGCAAAGTTACTGGCAGATCTTTCTCGGAAGGTCGACTTGGTTCTGGAAACCCCACTCGCGAAAGCGCCGAATCTACTATCCGAGCCACATCCTTACCTTCACTCACATCTACAATCTCGTACCTCCTCTCTCCGCTCCGACTTCGACCACCTCCTTGACCTCCACTCCCTTCTTCCCAACCTCCGAGCACAACAGGAAGCGACCACTACCCTCCTCAACGACCTCATCACTATCGAAGTGGAACTCTCGCATATCTCGAAAGAAGCAGAGATCGCACTCACCAAAACAAGCGGTCTTTGGCATGAAGACGGCTTGTGGAAGACGCTTGCGAACCTGCAAAGTCGCCTTGTGAAAGCGACCGCTCGACATGAGGATAGGCACTCGACTGCACATCTGAGGATTCCTTTTGTGTCGCCCGAGGAATCATCAAAGAAAGCAGTCAATGGGACCCGTCGAGCCGAACTGCCCTCGGTTCTCGCGGACGTCCCGTGTACTCCTTCGCAAAAACCGTCCCCGCCTCTCTCCTTTTCCATCGAAGAACAAGATCAACAGGTGCGGAATGCGGTCAATTCAGCTCTGGGAATTACGAGTGCGAGAATTGATGAGACGAGGCATCGACTAGCGGTCCTCGAACATCAGGGTCAGGCGTTCGGCTGGGACGACATGCTGGGGACCGTGACCATGACTTTGGCAGCGATTGAGAGGACGGTGCAGGCGAACCAATCAGCTTTCGACGCAAGGGAAGGGAATAACGAAGGTGCGCTCCCCTTTTGTGTTTAGGTCCGAAAAGCATCTAGTTGACTTCGGTGTCGAACAGACTTTCTATCGAACCTTCTCTCGAAAGCTCGCAAAACTGCCTCCGACCTGGAAGTATCCGGCATCAGCCTCGCCTCATCCTCATCATCTTTCCAAACCCTCCTCTCTTCTCCAGTCGCATCCTCCCCGCCATTCAACTCTCATCCGGACCGCCTAAACTTCCTCGACTCTACAAACGAGCGCCATAAAGCCGCCGTGGACGCGAACCAAGCTCTCCTTGCGTGGCTCCTGGCTGCCGAGGAAGAGAGAAAACGCAAAGCGGCAGTAGATGTTGCCATTCTTGTTGAGGCGAAGGAGGTGGAGGATGCGCTGGGAGAGGCGCGAGATCGGCTCGAAGAATTCGTCAAGGCTGAACGAGCACTTCTCGGTCGGCCTGACCTTTCAGACGAGCGATGTCTGTTGCGTTCGGAGGCTGAGGGCGAGTTTGATAGCCGGCTCGAGGCCCTCTCTGAAGGCCTTTCAGCCGCCGTCGCTAGCGTACCGGTACTCTTGGACCGCGCCTCCGCCACTTTGGTTAACCTGAAGCGCGAGGACCTCGATGAGTCGGTGTCGAAAAGGATTCGGGAGGCCTCGGAGAACCTCGAGAGGGCACAGGCGCTCGCGAAAGATGCTCAAGATACGACCCTCCGAAACCGGAGTACCCTCGCAGTGGCGAGAGCGCTCGACAGCGCATTGCTTGAGGCCGAAGATGTGCTTCTGGCTTGTAAAGCCAAGATTAATTCTTGGATAGAGACCGCGAGGTGGACTGGGGAGAAAAAGGTCGACCCTGCCGGCGCGACCATCTTGGAAGTCGACTCTGAGACCGAGGACCCTCGACAACGGATTCCAGCCATTCTTCCAAGTCTCTTGACTGGGGCGGAACCTTTGAGGATCGATTATCCGACACTTCATCTCTATCTCGAGCGTCGCGCCGAGCACCTCAACTCTTCCTTTGCTGGGCTCGCCTTCCTTCGTGCGCTATTTGTCGACGTACAGGCACAGCGCGATGAGGCAGTATCAGGACTCTCGCAGATAGCCCTTCTAGCACAAGGGGTCGAAAAGACATCGGACGAAGCTCAAACTTCGATTGCCGCTCTCGACAATCATGCGCAAGTCGAGATTCAGCGGGCAAAGCTGGAGGATTTGCGGAAGCGCCACCTTGCACTCGACAGTCAACATCGACAGCTCTCTGCGTCCATTTCCGGCAGTGTCCGGCAAGTCACATACCCTCCTAAGCTCCCCGAATCAGAACCAGCAAGCTCTCTTCCCATTTTACCCAACGTCGCGAGTCCCACGCCTACCGCTCGGCCAGCACCATTCGACGTCCCGCTTCAAAACTCAGAGGTCGGTCATGCCATCAATGACGCCCTTAAGGATGCTCGGTCTGGTATCGAGGAGATTGGAGCAAAGTTGGACGCACTGCATCATGTCTGCGAGTCTTTCGATTGGGATCACTCGCACGACGATGCGCACAGGTTGCTTGCTGCACTGGCGGACCGTGTCGAAAAAAACCAGTCTACGTTCAGGGCGGGTCCCCAAGATACGGAAGGTACGCTGCTTTGACAGAAAAGTCTTTGAATACAGCTGACTTTGGGATGTCAGATTCGCTCGAGGCCTCTTTCCGTGCTGCATCGTCCACATCCTCAGACCTGTCGCAGCACCGCCATTCCCAAAGGTCACTTTCGACCGCCCTTGATACCCTGAAGACCACGCAGCCTCAAGTGTTCTTCGCCCCCGAGTTCCACTCGTTCAGGTCTACGCAAATGGCGCAACTCGACGAAAGATTAGCGGCCGCAGTTGCAACCTCGCTGGCTACAACTGCCGTCATCACTTCAAGGCAGAAGGACCTATCGGACCGGCGCGAAAGAGAAAAGTTTGCTGAAGCTTTCCGCCAGGAGGCGCTGGGTAGAAGGCTGGCTCTTTGGTTGGGTTCTCGGCGTAGCCTTGAGACCCGTCTTAGAGACGTCAGTGAGGCCACCGCGAAGCTCATAGAGGACGCCACCAAGGAGACCCGCCGTCTCGAGTCCTGGAACTTGATTGTACGCGACGAGCGGGCCAAGCTTCTCTCCTCGGAAGAGCTCACATCGACCTCCGATCACGGCGATGACCCCCTTCAGCACGCCAAGACGACTTGCATACTCCTTGCTGAACAGCTACAAACTCTGGACACTCTCTCGGTTGATCTATCAACGGTGGAGAGCGCTCTCTCCGAAGAACTTGCGTCACTCGATTCTTCGGAGGATTTGGTCTTCATTACTCAAGCAAGCGCATCGCTTAGAGTGGAGCTCGACTCGGCGCGTGCGTGCGTACAGCTCCTGAAAGCTGCATTGGCGCAAGCAGAAAGTGATGCGATTGATTGGCTCGGTCTCCGACAGGCCGAGCTTGAGGCGCGTAAGCAGAGACATGAGGCGGAAGTGAGGGAGCGTCGTCGTCTCGAGGAGGCGCTGCTTGCGAAGTGGTGCGAATCGGGTTCCACGCTCAATGAGCGGATACAGCTGGCACAAGTGACCCTCGACGACTTTGCGGCCCACATCGAACCCATGATTGCTCTCATTTCTCCGACGCCCAAAGGTAAGGCTGCCAGTCATATTTTTCCAAGGGTGATTGCTCGGAGGACTCATGACGTCCCTTTGTCCAGGCAACGGCTCGCCACCCCCCAACAGACGGCCTGATTCAAATGATCATGGAAAGACCCCAACTGAAGTACTGGAGGCATCGCCACTGTCGCTTCAGCGCGACACTTCTCTTTCGCAAGTCGGCAGCGAGCTCGAGTCGATCAAGACGGCCATTATTCAACTACAGAATGAAGCTGCTGCCACCGAAGGTCACGTGTACGAACCAACAACACCGCTCGTCGTCCTCGATGGGAAGCTGCTTGAGCTGCGACGTCGCTCGAGTTTTATCCGCTCTGCCCTCGAACAAGCGATCGTCGACAGGAATGCGGCGGCAGTGGTGGCTTCCGCCGAACAACTCTCCCCGGAAGATCTTCGCCGGACTCCTGGAAAATCTCGTCCTATTCCCACGTTCACTTCGCCGGCAGATGTCGAGGATGTTTTCGGACCGACACTCTACTCGGCACCCTTCGGCGAAGAGGAGCAGGACGTCTACGACGACGTCGAAGGTAGCCCCACTGGCGAGCTCCAGCATCAACTGAACAAAGTACCTACCCAGCGCTGGCTAGATCCCCAGCTCACGTTTCAGCTACCGACCGCAGAAGATGCAGAAGAAGTCCAGTTGCAGCTTTCTGTGCTGTCCGCACATCTGGAGGAGCTTGCCACCAATTCGACCGGCTCCGACCTCGACTTCAGGTACCAGCCCCTTCGAAGCGCACTTGAAAGCAAGTGGCTAGAATCTGAGCGAATGGCAGCGCTGTCGGACTTCAGAGACAGGATTGCAGGCGCCGACACCGCTCTGAGCGACCTTTTGACTTCGATAGACGCGGCGACACCTGGACTCGACATGCCGCCGGCTAGTAGACCTTCAACGCCCAGCGGAAGTCCTTCTCTCTCTTTGCCGTTGAATGAAGCACTCTTGGACGCCACCCGCGCCGTAACGAAAGCTCGAAAAGAAGCAGTGCCGCTCATTGACGATCCTCGAGTGGAGACCCGTACGTTAAAGAGGGGTCTCGCAAGCAAAGTCATTTCTGACTCTTTTCTATGATATAGATATTGCTCGAATCGAACAAGCCTTTAGTGAAATGACCGCGATGGTTGAAGACCTTCACTTCAGTACTGCGAGGCCGGCTTCGTCAGCGAGCAGTGTGCAGTCCAGCAGGTCTAGCCGCCATTTTCAACACTCCCGTCCCCCTTCAAGACAGCAGGCACCCTCTAGAGAGACCTCCTTCACTGGATCCTCCCGTCTCTCGTCGTCTTCCCGTCTCTCCACTGCAAGTTCAAAAGCACCTTCCAGCTCGAGGCCACCGGTGAGCTCGCGCCTGCCGTCACCTCGACTCGACTTTGGCATGGCAACACCTCGAAAGCCGAAAGCAAGCCAAATACCTACCCCGACCCCAAGATCTCGCGTTTCTTCGATGGCTGCGACAGTGCCGAAAGCGTTCGCTTTTGGCTTGGCACGAAGGCCTCTATCGAAGTCGACGTCTGGGGTCGAAGGCCGTCGCGCTTCTCTGGGAGCCTCGTTGATCGGCGACTCACCGATCTTGAGCAACCGTCTACGCACTAGCACAAGCTCTCGCCGGGAAAGCTCGAGCAGCTCGAGAAGGGACAGCCTTGCCAGCTCTACGTCGAGCACCTCGCGGCGGTCCAGCATGTTCACGTCGCCGACACCGACTCGTGGTCCTCGAAGTATTACAGGCTCAGAAGGACGCAGAAGATTGAGCTACCCGCACTACCCATCTCCTTCGTGGGCGAAGTCTCACTACAAAGCCAATCCGAAACGAAATGTCGATGTGGAAGTCGGCCGGATCGTTAACGATTTTCCTGTAAGTACATGATCTGAACTTGTCAATATACTCTTACTAACAGTACAATTTTGGCAGGGTAACGTCCCTATCAAGGCTGCCGAGAACGAGACGAAGATTGATTCGGGAATGTACTGGATCGGCGAGCGCCTTTACTTTTGCCGAATTCTCCGAAGCAAAACGGCGATGGTCCGTGTTGGTGGTGGATGGCGAGAGCTGTCTGCGTTAGTATAGATCCACGGTTTCGCAACATGTTGCTAATTATCGCCCCTGCAGTTTCCTTCTCTCACATTTCGCGGACTCGGCGGAGGTCGCAGCGAACGTGCAAGTTTCCCCTACGGCCTCGAGAGGAAGCTTAGAGCCAACCTGGATCTCGTCTAACTCCTCGAGAGCGAGTCTATCAAAGTCGACGTCCTCCTTGGCTTTGAGTCCTCTAGTTTCTCCTGCGTCGACGTTGTCGCTTTCCGTTCGGTCTCACTCCGGGTCAAACAATCGCTCGCCCCTACACAAAACACCACAGCCTCAGCTGGGCTTCAATGGTAGCTCCCCTGGCAGGCTCACACCACGAGCGAGTAAAGTCTGGCATTTGTAGTACACCCCTCATCTTGTGCATACCAAAAGCAGTTAGATACCCAAGCCGTTTCATATACCCCAAATCATCATCACGTTTGCAACGAAACCATGAGAATCAAATCCCTGAAGAAAGCTGTGACCTTGTAGAGCTAAATACAGTTTTGCATGGCTTTCCTCGCTGGCGGAGGTTGGACTCCATGTGTAATTTCTGTCTGACAAGCTTCCAGAAATCTATCCACTACTGCTGTATGACATTAGCAGCAAATGTTGGCTTTACGGTGGTAAGAAATATAAATTTTCCGACCTAAAACATATCCAACCTTGCGGGACCCTCGAAAATAGGGTTGTACACACTCTGCGTCTCCTCATCAATACCCCCAGACGTTACCCACCAGCTCGTCTCCAAAAGTTCTCGCTTAGGCTACTTCGGCCTTTCAGCCCTCTTTAATATTATAAGCTTTGAGCCTCGTGACCTGCCTCCACTGCTGCCCGAAGCCTTCGCGGGGTATACAAATCTCGTACCCGAGTGATTTCTTCAATGTTTTCGCGTGTGGCGGGAACATCTTGATGGAACTGGCATTGTGCGACTTTACAAGGCCGCTCTACGTAATACTCCTCCGAAAACCTCGATCCCGTGGAAGTCGTTCTCGCTGGCACGTAGAGGTAAGACTCGTAAGCAAGCCGAGCAGGCTGAAGCACGAGCACTTATCGTGAAAAGTGCGAAAGTATTGTTTCGTACCTTGAGAAAAAGTGCCAGTGTCCGCAAATCGACCCTTCGGACCCCTTCCAAGTCTGTATACCACCGGTGCGCCAAATCTTTGTCTGCACCAGTATAATCTTGGCCCGAGTACCAGGCGACAATCGACGAAGAAATGGTAGGTAATCGGTATCATGTTGGCCACCGAGGAGAAGAAAGTCGCAATCGCGGCTAGCTGTCCAAAAGGGGAGCTCGTCTGTGATGGAGTCGCGAAGGGTAAGTCAGTCATGCGGCAACAACGAGATGAAAGGAGACAGACTGATGATGGCATTATCTGCAGATTGCGGGTCGTTGCCCGTATTGATCATGTAGAAGTATTGGCGAGATGAATTGAAGCCCGTTGCGAACGCCCGAAGGTCTTTTCTTGTGCAGGCATGCTTCTCTTCCTCAAGATAGGTCGCAAGTCCTTCTGAGTTGCTAGAACAGTCTCGCTAAAGCTTAGAAATTCTCTATTATGCATAACGCGGTAGAACTTGACTCAAAAGAATATACTTACGCGGTAAAACGAGGGGGTCGGTAGATCCGCCCTCTTAGTTCTGCAATACTTGACAAGGTGGTTGTAAAGCAGGTCTGCCATTTTTTTACCGCCCTCTTTGCCTTGTCGTATATAACATGGCTCGAACTGCGTGGGCAGGGGGCGGGTTAGCAAAGGCAGGTATTGGGTTGAAGGAAAGGCAAAGGTTGAGCACAATGTCACCATCCCCGTCAAGAAGAACTTGCAAAGTACGACAATCCTCTAATGGCCGACGTGCGCCTCCGACCAATGTGAAGCCGTCCGGGTCGAGAACAATATTCGAACATCTGTAAGTGAATATAAACTCCGCGGAGCTCGATGAGATGACTCCATCGACCTCTTCTTCTTCTTCTTCTTCTTCTTCTTCTTCGATGTGTAGCGATTCAACGCTACTTTGAGGTGAAGATGTTGGTGAAGACGAGCTGGACATTGAATGTTGATGGGAGAAAGAGCAGCTCCACAATCAAGAGTTCAAGTTCAAGTTCAATTCATTCCCAGCTGCGCTACTTAAATCTAACCATTTCTG
>JASZXU010000457.1:0-21073 GCA_035521515.1 Phenoliferia sp. Uapishka_3 | reverse complement strand
AGGAGGGGCGGGGCGGATCAAGGAGAGATGGGCAGATAAAGCAGCATATTTTGTCTGCAGTGTAATGTCCCCAGTTATGATTTGGTCGAAGTCGGCAAGAAGCTGAGCCGGAGTGAAGGCCTCAGCAAGCGGAAAGCCGGTGGGGGGCGAGCAGAATGCGCACCGTGTAGGCTTCACTGAGGCGAGCCTTGATCTTTGCGAGGTTGCGTAGGTCGATGGAGCGACGGAATAATCGTTTGATGTGCTGTGACCATTCGTTGTCTGGCGCGAGGCGGAGGAGAGGTCGGTAGAGAGACCAGAGGACGGGTATGCGGTGTTGTTGCGACGCAAGTTGTGCGGCTGTCGCGGCACCTCGCAAGTGAGAAGCTGGCCTGGATGTGGCCATTCTTGGTTCGGGGAGTGTGAATGGCGAGGCAAGAAGTTATCCGAACGCTGCGATTTATTTTGTTCATCCGGCCGAGAGGACAAGCATTTTGCAACTCAGCTCCATACCACTCGCCGCACCACTCCCAGCCAAAAGTGGCAAAGGAACGTTTGGGACCACCGAGTCCCACTTTCTCCTGGTCGCCAGCCCGACTTGAACGCCGCCATCAATACCCGCGCGCTATCGTCTGCCGCTCTCCTTTGGCGGACCGACCATGCCAACCGAAACCGACCTTCCAGCGTCGACCAGCATCCTTAAATCAGTCTCAGCGTACGAGGATGAATCAGATACCGATGAGCGCTTCTTTGGTACGGAGGACCGACCACCAATTGCCGCACTCGCCGTCGCCACTCACAAGGACCCGATGGAGGACGACTTTGATGACCCAGAAGGCAGCATGTTCTCTGGACCCGCTGCTAGATCCGTTCCCACTTCAACTTCGACATTTAGGATGCGCAGTAGGAGTCGGGCAGACCTCGAGCGCATGTCGCGCGAGTTGAGTAGGACGCGCGAGGATGCGCGGGGAGACAGCGACGATGGAAAGAGTGTTGGCGGAAAGAGTGGAAGGAGCAAGCGCAGTAAGAAGGGAAAGAGAAAGGCCAGGAGTCGACGTGCGAGCGACGCTACGTCCACCGCTGCTAGCGAGACCGGTGGGAGCGACGCTGAGAGCATTAATTCGGCTGCCCCATCCAAGAAGAGTAGCCGTTCAATGTCGAGGAAGTCCAGCGGGGAGAGCGAGCGAAAGAGTCGCAGAAAGCGTGGAGCTTCGCGGTCCTCCAGGCCTGCGTCTTCCGACGAGGACGAGGACGACCGACCAGGCTTCTTTCAAGGTATCTCGGACGCTATTCGAGGCCGACCATCAATGTCAATGTCGAGGCAAGATTCGGGAGCATCGGTAGGATCCAGAGCCGGCTCCGTAAAGTCCAAAACGCGCCGCCGCTCAAGTGACCTCGACGAAGACGCCGTTTCAATTCGATCCGAGTCCGAGTTCGCGGAAGACGACGATGACCCCTATGGTCCATATGGTTCATCCGACACTACTTCGACCAATACTTCGCACTCTTCATCTTCCCAGGATGACGGACCTCGTCGACGTCGTGGCGGAGGAGGGTTCCTTGGAATGCCCGGAGCAGGTGATGCATTCTTTGGCGAATCGCGAATCGACTTTGACGACGCCTCCGAAGACGATGCTTCGGCAGATGGCCTGTTCCCGGACGACAAGAGCAAGCGAATGCCACATGCTCAGCAGTCGCTCTACATCCCAGACGAGGATCTGCCCCTCAAACTCTTTGGACTCAAGGTCTCAAAGGTCAAGCTCACTGCGTGGACTGCGGGATGCATTCTCAGTGGTGGATCCCTTTGGCTTCTCGGTCGTTGGGTACCTAGCATATGGCTCAAGGGAGTCGGACAGCCAGGCGAATTTGAGGAGGCGTCTTACGTCGTTATCGAGGTATTTCATTTTCTCAGCTTGTTCATTTCCGAAAGCTCACGACCTCCATTCTCCAGACGCCTCACCACCCTCCTCAAATCCTTCCTATTCAAGTTCTCAACCTTCCGAAGCCCCTACCCCTGTCCACCATCTTTCCTCCGTCCCTTGTCACGCCTCCCGCACATCGCGACGACGTCTCGCATCCCGCCTACACAGCGCCCGAGGACGTGAACGAATCCAACTTGTCACTCGGAATTCCCCCTGCTGGACTCACGAGTGGTACTGCCAGTCCTCTCAAGGCTTCTCGCAAATTCAAGGGTGTTATGGTGGAGACAGTTCGCTACATCGACTACCGTTACTACCGCCTTCTTCTGCACCCAGAAGGCGAATTTCGAATGGTCCGGTAAGCTTTTCAAGGGCTGCCTTTCTGTTGTTCTCGGGCTCATGATTTCTTTCACAGAGAATGGAAAGATCCTAGCTGGAAAACTATCCCTGCTCTCCGTCGTGGCCTCAGCGACGCCGAAGCTGTCCTTCGCACAACACTCTTTGGCCAGAATGTCATCGAGGTCGCCAGTCGAAGTGCGGGTGCTCTCCTCGTCGACGAAGTTCTGCACCCATTCTACATTTTCCAGATTCTGTCCATCATCCTCTGGTCTTTTGACAACTACTACTGTGCGTTTCTGGCGCCGCTTCAATCGTTTTGGGATTAGCTAACGGTCATGCGCTCGCAGACTACGCTTTCGCGATTGCTCTCATTTCTGTCGTCAGTATTGCTACAACACTCATCGAGACCCGTAACGTAGGCCATTCTCTCTGCGATTTGAACCTTTCTCTGATCTTGAAGCTGACCTCTCTCGCGTCGACAGAACATTGAACGCATGCGCGAGATGTCGCGCTTCTCATGCGTGACTAGGGTCCTTCGTAACGGAGAATGTAAGTCGCACCTCCCTGACGATTGTCATCTTAACTCACAGACCTCGTTTAAACTTCAGGGGTAACCGGAGACTCTGCCGACCTGGTTCCGGGAGACTTGGTCGACCTTTCAGAAGCCTCAATGCACACCTTCCCAGCCGACTTTGTCCTCCTCTCCGGCGACGCGATCGTGAACGAATCAATGCTCACCGGAGAATCAGTTCCAGTGTCGAAGGTTCCTGTTGAAGATGAAAGCGTTGCGCTCATCAGCAGCAGTGGTGGCGAGGTTCCCGCGGAGCTTTCGAGGCACGTTGTTTTCAGTGGGACCAAAATTGTCCGGATTCGTCAGACGACTCCTCCTGGTATTGGTGGTGGAGAACCGGAAGCGCTGGCGATGGTCATTCGTACTGGTGGGTTCTCAAGTACTGCTAAAAAGCTTTCGTTTTCACTTAGGCTGACAAGCTACGCAGGTTTCGACACTACCAAGGGCGCCCTCGTGCGATCGATGCTGTTCCCGAAACCGTTTGGGTACGTCAGAAGTTGCTGCAGCTGTTTCATTGGGTACGAGCCTGACATGCTTCCTTTTCAGATTCGCATTCTACCGCGATTCCTTCCGCTTCATCGGGGTGCTCGCCCTGGTGGCGTTCACTGGCTTTCTGGCGAGTTCGTATAACTTCATCCAGCTTGGAGTGAGTTCTACATATTGATCTACGAAAGTCGCTTCAAGAGACTAACAAAAGACTCTTCAGATCTCTTGGCCTGTCATTATCATTCGTGCGCTCGACTTGGTCACAATTGTTGTGCCGCCAGCACTTCCTGCGACAATGTCTATCGGAACGTCATTCGCTATCGCTCGTCTACGAAAAGTCGGTATCTACTGCATCTCACCTAACCGAGTCAACATCGGTGGGAAGGTCAATATCGTTTGCTTCGACAAGACTGGGACTCTCACCGAGGAAGGCCTCGACGTCCTGGGAGTGCGGAGCGTGCGCCGGTCCGCCAACAAATTTACCGAGTTGCACTCGGACCCAGACGATGTTCCCATCTTTGGAGCGGCTGACGCCAAGACTCCCCTTCTTCACGCACTTGCTACTTGCCACGCCCTCAAGATTGTCGATGGAGAGGTCATCGGAGATCCACTCGACCTTCGCATGTTCGAGTTTACCGGCTGGACACTAGAGGAAGGAAAGGAGGGAACGAGTCGGCCCAGTGTAGATGGAAAGCACAAGAAGCCCTCGACGTCAAAGGTTCCCGAGCGAGCCGCCACTTTGGTCCAGACGGTCGTTCGACCGCCTGGCGGTGAGTCCTTCAAGCTCGAGGATGCTCTCAAGGCGGGTAGCAAAGTACGTTGATGGGTATCTGTCCTGTTGATTTGGTTTCACTAATTCGAACCTGCCGCGTTCAGCACGCCCACTTTCTCGAACTCGGTGTGCTTCGCACGTTCGATTTTGTTTCGGGTCTGCGCCGCATGAGTGTATTGGTCAAGAAGCTCAAGTCCAACTCGGTCGAAGCTTATGTCAAGGGTGCTCCGGAAGTCATGGTGGACATCTGCGACAAGTCGACTCGTGAGTACCTCATAGAAGGTCTTGGAGATGAATGCTGATCCATCCTGTCTAGTTCCCGAAGATTACGAAGAGATGCTGTCTTTCTACACTCGACACGGCTTCCGAGTCATTGCTCTTGCCGGAAAGAGTATGCCTGGGCTCACTTGGATAAAAGCTCAGCGCCTCAAGCGGTGCGTTCACTTGTATCCGATTTAATCTTTGATACATTCTGAGAATCCCGAACATCTCTAGTGAGGTCGTAGAGTCCGACCTCCGTTTCCTTGGCCTCATCATCTTTGAGAACAAACTCAAACCAGGGACTGCGCCAGCGATTGCGACACTTCGTAGCGCACACATCCCCACTCGCATGGTCACTGGCGACAACGTTCGAACGGCCATCAGCGTTGGTCGAGAATGTGGGATGGTCACTCCAAGCTGCCGCATTTTCTTGCCCACTTTCTTGAAAGGTTTGCCAAAAAATCATCTGTTTTCCGCTACCCCACACTCACACTACTCGCCACCCAGGCTCATCCTCAACACCTCGCTCCGTCATTGAATGGACGGATGTCGAGGACGATTCACGTCGACTCGACCCGTACTCGCTCAAGGTCAGTATCCCCTTGTACTGTGGACCTTAGCTACTAACGTGATTTCGGACAAGCAGCCTATCGAGTCCGACGCGGTCAGCATTGGAAGTGGGTACTCTGGCGAGGTTCGCGAATATCAGCTTGCTGTGTCTGGCGACGTTTTCCGTTGGATGATGGACTTTGGCGCGCTTGAAACACTTCAGCGTGTGAGTTCGATACACTCCTGTACACCCTGCACAATATACTGACCGCTCCATTGCTAGATGCTCGTAAAAGGAGTCATTTTTGCTCGGATGTCCCCGGACGAGAAGCATGAGCTTGTCGAGCGTCTTCAATCGCTAGGATACACCGTGGGTTTCTGTGGAGATGGAGCAAATGACTGTGGGGCCTTGAAGGCGGCCGATGTGGGCCTCAGTCTGTCGGAAGCGGAAGCAAGTGTCGCCGCGCCCTTCACTAGTCGACAGCCCGACATTCGATGCTTCATCGAAGTTATTCGGTATGTCAATCACTATCAGATGGTATGTAAGTACTCACTCGACATCGTCTGAGCAGTGAGGGTCGAGCTGCGCTGGTCACAAGTTTCAGTTGCTTCAAGTTCATGTGCGTACCACCTGTAACCTCCTACTGTTCACCACTTACGACTTCCTTTCAAATCCAGGGCCCTTTACTCTCTCATCCAATTCACTACCGTCACCCTGCTCTACTACATCGCGTCGACCCTGGGTGACTTCCAAGTCAGCCTTTACTTCACGAGCATCAAAAGCAACATACTGACCCTGTCATCTTCAGTTCCTCTACATCGATCTCTTCTTGATTCTTCCGATCGCTGTCACGAGTTCGTCCTCCCGTTGCTCCCTCGCTGCTGAAGTTGTCTGACCTTGATGTATTCGTAGTGGGCAGAACGGAAGCCTTTCCTCGCATTCATCCTAAGCGGCCGACAGCGAACCTGATCTCAAAGAAGGTTCTCACCTCTTTGATTGGTCAAATCGTCATCACTAGTGGAGTTCAGATCTTCACTGTCTTCCTGGTCCGCTCGCAAGAGTGGTAAGCAATTTACTCTGTCGAGGTCTGTATTTACCTAACAGCAAATCTTACAGGTACGTTCCTCCCGTCATCGACCCAGACGAGCTCGATATTGTCTCGTATGAGAATACCGCCCTCTTCCTCATTTCCTCCTTCCAATACATCCTCGTCGCCGCCATTTTCTGCGTCGGTCCTCCGTACCGGAAGTCATTGTACTCCAATCGTAGGTTTTCCAATGAGAAGAAGTCAGCATACTTGAGCTAATTCTGATATTTCTAAGGATGGCTTGTGCTCGTCTTCATTGGACTCGGCGGCTTCTCCCTTTACACCCTCTTCACGACACACGGCCTTATCTTTTCTCTCCTCCAACTCATTTCTCTCCCATACGAATTTCACCTTGAACTTGTACTCCTTCTCATTGGCAACATTGCGGCTTGCTGGGCGTTTGAAGAGTGGGGAGTGGAAAAGGTTGCGAAGGCGGTAGGTAATATTCAGAAATCGCTGCGGCGAGCGAGGGGTAGGAGAAGAGACGATGCGAAAGCCTACAAAGCGATTGCTAGGTCGATGGATGATTAAGACGATCACACTTTGCAAATATTACGCCGTGATCCGTCCGTTCGTCGTTCATGAGGACCTGTATTCTCCACGTGAGATTTTCTGTTCCAGCGTAGCTGTTGAATCTCGAAGTCAATGCATGTGCTCAAATTAGAGTGTGAGGAGTCGGACAAAGTCTGGCTTGAGTCAGGACCAGTTCCTCGCCTAACAACCAGGCGCGCGGATGGCAGCCGGCCGGTCGAAGCTGTGCAAGATCCAACCCCGCCTCAAGCACAAGGTCGGCCCTCACGTCTTATAAATTGGCTTACATTCCGCCATCTTGACAATACCGTATCCAACCAAGCACGCTTCACAAAGACTCAATTTGTTTATCAACGGACTCTCGAGGATGGCGCGCACCTCAACCAGCCACCTCCGAATGCGATGCCCATCAACTCACTCGACCGACGCTTTTCTTTTTGAGACTGCTTCCCACCATATCGTACTTTTGACAAACACCACACATATTCTCTGCTTCTCCTCGTGACCGGTGCTCGCAGGTTCTCAGTCCGCAGGTCGGCGTTACTTTTCAAGGTGAGTCCCACTCCGACTTGGTCCCAACGGGCCAATACTGACGCTCAAGTTATCACATCAGTACTTGTGGCTGTGCCCTCGTTCTGGCCCTTGTCGATCAAGCTCGCCTAACCTCGCTGGACGACCCCCCTTCGCTTCCCTTTCCTTCGTTCTTTTCCCCACTTCGGCCGTGCGGAGCACGTTTTCCCATCTTAAACCTTCAAGATGCGGACACCAAGGAGCTTGCTGCTGATGCTGGCAGTTTCGATGGCATGGACATTGGCTTGTGCGGGCCCGGTCGCCCTGGAAGCGCAGGAGATGGGGGGATTGATCAGGAGGGGTGTGGATAACTCTAAGAACAGCTCGTCTGTTTCGTCTGTGACGACGGGAAACGACATTGATAACGCAGACTCGGACACGGAAGACCCAGATTCGACATTCTCAACTATATCTGCCACGTCGACCTCTTCGAGTGATGATCAATCAGACGCCGACTCCGACTCCGCGATGGAGGCGAACAGTTCACCCGACGAAGATTCGTCCGCATCCTCCACTGCTCAGCCATCCAGCTCCTCCAACTCCTTCGCTTCCTGGTTTCAACCTTCCTTTCGTTTCTTCCCGGTAGTGATCGTGGTTGTCGCCCTTCTAGGTGAGTGCGCTCTGAAGGTGACTTGGAGTCGAGAGACTGACCCCTCTCCCCAGTATTATTCGTGATACTCGTCTTGATTGGCATAGCCAAGCAAATAGCACACCTTCCCCGATTCGCCGACCCGAAAGACTCTCTTGGAGAGCCGCTCGTTTACAACTTCCCTACAACATCAACAAGCACACTAGGAGAGAAGGAAAGCTACGAAGAGCCACGAAAAATTGACGAAGAGAATCGTTCAGGATCCAACGGTACTCACGGGAGAATGGACAGAGCTAGCAGACTTGCATTCCGCGCTTCATTAGCCGTCGTTCCCGAAAACGAGTACTCGCCTCCGCGACGACCTCGCCACGCCTTTGTCGCCCCACCCGCCATGCGAACTCGCCAACAGGCTCCCCTTCCGAATCGACCTTCCTCGGGTGAATTTGGACAACGAGACGTTGGCCCACCTCGGGTTCAAAACTTCGCGATACCACGAGCGACGGCGCAGGGACCGACGAGGCGCCCGACTTTCCACCCTACCGGCCCTTCCCCTCCTTATCAGAAAAATCCCCAGCCGAAGCCACCTGCACCTGTCCCACTCGCCTTCCCAACCTCTCGTATCCCATATGATCAGAGTTCATCTTCACGAAACGCGCGACACTCTTCTCGTCCTCCGCGACAAACCGTCTCCGGGAGTCAATTAAACCTCACCGACCTTCCTTCACTACGTCCACGTCCGGATCATGGACGATCTGAAAGGGTGCCCAGCGGGCACAGGTCAAGGTCGCATGAAGTGGTAGAGGTCGCTAAGACGTCGACGTTCGGTGGAACAGGACGAGGGGCGTATTGAGCTTGCTGGTTTCGCAACGGGTCTTCGAGTGTGTATGTAGGGGTTTGTCAGGTCGTACAATGTTGATTGACTAGAACGGCGGAAAGGAGTGCATTTTGACTATATTCATTTGTTTCAAACAAGGGCTAAAAGCTGGTACTGAAGACTGCGGCATTTACATAACCTCCTTCTGGGCGGCGCCAGAGAGGGCGGAGAGTCCAGTCCAGCGGTCCTTGGTAAAGAGTTCGGCGACAAAGGGAATCTCGTTGAAACCAGCGAGGTTTCCGGTCTGGACGGCCCTGTAAAGCGAAAGCAGGTCAGTGGATAAATCGGCTATAGGTGTGGCTGTGGAAGATATGTTGGCGACGTACATCGAGTCTCCAAAAGCAACACTCCTTTCAAGCGGAGACAGTCAACAGTCAATGTATAATTTGACGAATGGGTTGGGTGATGACGTACTTGTGCGCCAACGCAGAGCCACAGTTGCCGCAGAAGACACGAGTGACCTTGAAATGAGCTACCGGTCAGCATCTCGTAACCACAACCTGCCACACGGTTCGCTTACCGGGTTGCCGGAGGCGGCCTTGCTGGTGTATTCCTTTACTGATCCCTCGATCTATTTGCAAAGAAATTCACCGAGTGAGCTTGAGTGAGCGACCGAATTCTACTGTGCGGTAAAGTCCTGTCGCACCTTGACGTCAGTCTGAAGAGCGAGGATGTTGGTCGAGTGCGCGGCTCCAGAGGTGTGCTGGCAATCAGTGCAGTGGCACGCAATCTGACCGTCCTGGGTTGAGGCGACAGAGACGCTAGTCTGTCCGCAAAGGCATTTTCCAGAGTGGGGCCTGTCGAGGAGCGGTCAACGTCGCGATCGCGAGGGTGGCCAGATAGGCTTCAGATTGTTACAAGGCTTACATTTTGGTTAGAGGGAGGTTTTGTTGGTGGATTGGGGAGGTTGGGTTTGCTTTTGAATGTGGGAGAAGAGAGAAAGGTGCAACACGACTCGGCCTTTAAGAAATGTGGGGCACTCGATCGACACGGCAGCGAAATCAGCCGAGCTCGGCCCTTCATGCCTTGAGCGAAGCGCGCGCGGGTATAGAAGTGGAGGTAGCAAATCACGTCAAACCGCATCATGAGAAAGCTGGGGAGGGTAAACAGTACAAATGATGCAAGGTGTGTAGAGGCGGAGGAGACAATCATGGAGACGAGAGTACTACAGCTGGTTGCGCTTCCTCGCCGTACGCTGGTATGGTCGCAGCGCCCACTCCACATCTGCTTCAGTTTGCTCAATAGTCCCTTGTCGAATCTCATAAGCTTTACAAGAAGAGAAGCTGGGCGTCAGTGGCGGTTGAGAGGTCAACTTTCCCGATGGTCGCACTTACGTCGCATCTCAAATCGTGGGCCCACTTCTGCAAGCTGCACTTCCTTGTGCGAAGTCTTGACGAAAACGTGATGACTAGAGGGCCCCAGAAATCAGCAGAGGTCTGGTGCATACAGAGGAAAAAGGAATCACCGGAAAGAAATAAAATCGCCCTCGTTCACGAAGGTCATAGTGCGCTTGCTGTCCTCCCTGGATGGCAAATTGGATCAATAAAGCAGCTGCTAGGGAATAGCTAGAGATGATTGACTTTGGTACTGGGTAGATAAACTTGAGCGCGTCCCTAACCCGTCGCCCCAAGCTGCTGCCGAATCCCTCAAAGATCAAATGTGGGAATTGCTCCGAGACGGTGGCGCCCTGCACTCCAGTAAGGCTGTGTCGAAGCACAACACCAGTGAGAGTGAAAAGGACTGTCGGGCCGTGGGGAAAGTGCGAAAGCATGAGGGCGTCCGGTACTCCGCGGTGCTCGTGCAAGACGATGAGGTCGGTAATGCCATTTGTGCGGCATGCATCTGCAAGCTCCTTCATAACGTAGTTTCCTCGGTTGATTCGGGTGGAATTTGGGATGCAGAGACGCATTTCCTGGTATTTCATTAGACGGGTTAATCGGAGTGGCGAAAGGGTGTAGGGACGCGGTTGATATACCTTGGAGAATTGAGCGAGTTTTGAGGAAGGGTCACGGGATGTAGTGATGAGAACGCGAGGGTCCTCGATACCAGCTTGACTGTACTCGTCGTCAATGTGGGTTAGGGGGGCTGCGAAGCGAACATTGGAGTCAGCGTAAGCTCTTTCGTGACACCCGGCAGCGATACACCCGCCATTCTGCCACTGGGATCCATAAGAGTCGACATAGAGTTGCATCTGACCCAAGTCCGCCGCCAATGCGTTCCATAGAATCCCTGAAACATAAGTCGAAAGTGCTTACCGGCTCCTCCATCATCCATCCTTCCCTCGCGCTCTCCAACTCCATGGCCTTTCGGCACTGATTTTCCCTTTGCCAAAAGATCCTTCACTCGCTGCTTGCGCTCCCATATTTGGCGCTCCTTCTGCTCAAGCGACTTTGTGTACAAGAACTCTCGGCGAAGTCGGGTTTGACGGCGTAGCTGAGGTGGAGGAAGTCACCAGAGCATCAGTTCCGCTCCTACAAACACAAAACGATGAATCCAGACAGCCTACCATGATGTGTTAGAGGGTTGTCGCTCTCGGCGGCGCGGCAAAAAGATTCGCAGAGGCGCTGCGCCATTCTGGGCGTTGGTTGCACTCATTTTCTGAGAGGCAATTGCTCGGCACTCGCATTGACTCTTGTTCCGGTGATTCTCTCAAGTATGTTGGCTTTGGCGCCTCCTTAGGCCCCGAAACGATCAGAAGTCATGCTGACAGCCTTCTGGTACCCCTAGTGAGCGTTCTCGAATCCGAACCAATCCTCGACGGCGTTCGCGTCGTCCTGGGGTCCCAGTGGGGAGATGAAGGTGAGTCGCTCTTTAGCTCGTGACGCCGGAGAAAAGAACCTTGGACGCTCATGGATTTGTTTTCCAGGCAAGGGTAAACTTGTCGACATTCTCGCCGCGACGGCCGACGTCTGCGCACGCTGCGCCGGTGGAAATAACGCTGGTCACACTATCGTCGCTACCGTAGACGGTGTTCGCACAAAGTTCGACTTTCACCTTCTCCCCAGTGGTAAGCTCCTTGCCTTTCCTTGCGCTCTGGCGGCCGCCTGTCCTAAGGGTGTCGTGGCGGCTTTTTCGGGGCTAGATTGCCGAAAGATTTGAGGCATCTACGCAGGGGGATCATGCCTCATACCAGTCGTATGTCAATGGGCTATTGAGCGCATATATCACATCGTGACACGGCCGACTGCCATAGCAGAAAGAGGGTGTTTCCAGACACGGCCTTTGCTAGGCATCAATCCGCCAGATGTCAGATGCACAAGCTAACGTTCTGTCCTTTCATCTCCTTTTAGGTCTCGTCAACCCCAAATGTGTTGCTTTTATCGGATCTGGTGTCGTTGTCCACGTCCCGGCGTTCTTTGAGGAGCTAGACAACCTCACGAAGAAGGGTTCGTATCCGTCGCAGACCATTCGGAAGTGCTTGGTCTGATTCGTATCAATCTATACCCATAGGACTCAACTGCGAAGGACGCCTCCTTCTCTCCGACCGTGCCCACCTCGTCTTCGACTTCCACCAGATTGTCGACGGCCTCAAGGAAGTCGAACTCGGCGGCTCGTCCATCGGAACCACAAAGAAGGGTATCGGACCAGCCTACTCTTCCAAGGCTAGCAGGAGCGGTCTCCGTGTTCACCACCTCTTCGACCACGACTTGTTCGCCACCAAATTCCGTACCCTTGTCGAAGGTCGTTTCAAGCGTTACGGCCACTTTGAGTGCGTCTTAAGACTCCTGCGAAGCCTTCGGAACATAACACTCACATCGCTGCTTCTTTCTTTTCAGATACGACACCGAGGGCGAGATTCTCCGATACAAGGAGCTTGCGGCCCGCCTGAAGCCTTACGTCGTTGACGGTCCTACGTTCCTCCACCGCGCTGTCGCCGAGAAGAAGCGCATTCTGGTCGAGGGCGCCAACGCGCTCATGCTCGACATGGACTTTGGAACCTACCCCTTCGTGACCAGCTCTCCAACTGGAATCGGAGGCGTCTGCACCGGTCTCGGTCTCCCCCCAAGAGCTATCGGAGATGTTATTGGTGTTGTTAAAGCTTACACCACGAGGGTTGGCTCTGGACCTTTCCCTACTGAGCAGCTCAACGTAGGTTCATCATTCCTTAGTGTTGTACCGTACTGAATCTCTCTCCCCACTTAACAGGATGTTGGAGTTCACCTCCAAGAAGTCGGTGCCGAGTGGGGAGTCACCACTGGACGACGACGTCGTTGCGGTTGGCTCGACCTTGTCGTGCTCAAGTACTCGAACCTCATCAACGGTTACACCGCTCTTAACCTTACCAAGCTCGACATCCTCGACGACCTGCCAGTTCTCAAGATCGCAGTTGCTTACCACATTGATGGAAAGCCCCTCGACTCGTTCTTCCCCGCCGACCTCGAGGTTCTCGCCAAGGTCGAGGTGCAATACGTTGAGATGCCCGGATGGAAGACCAGCATCGCCGAGATCACAAAGTACGAGGACCTCCCGGAGAACTGCCGCAACTACGTGGAGTTCATCGAGAAGTTCATTGGTGTCAAGGTTGGATGGATTGGAGTTGGCCCGGGAAGGGGTGAGTTCACTGAAACTACACTGCTCGTGATGAGAGGCTAACAATTATCACTTGACAGAGGCAATGATCGTCAAAAAACTTTGAGAGTTGGAAGAAAATCAGGAAAGCTTGAGTTGGAGTTTTTAGACGCATGTAAAGCACACAAGACAAGATTGCATTCGCACAGAACAAATTGGAACAAAATTGGCCAAACTCGACTATCGAAAGTTATCTGGTTGAACCCTTTTTCATGGGAGAAGCCGGTTGTGGTTGGATAATGGCTGAATGTGCAACAGCAGGCACTTTGATTTCCAGCAGGAAGCGCTGGTCAAACCTAAGTCCGCCGTTTACCCGCGACCGCTCCTCTTGCGCTTCCAATAGCTCCTTTCAACTTGTCTCCGTTCTCTCAAGAAAACTCAACGCTCGTGGTAGAGCTCTAATTGTCCAGGATGAAGGACGGATGCGATTGCCCTGGTCCGCCATCGTTCTCCTTCACCCAAGGCGTTCTCCTCGGCCAGGCGTCCTTGTAAGCAGCCGGCACCAAGACCTCCACTTTCCTCCCGCCTCGATTTAACCCCTTTCGTGCTCACCAGCGTTGTTCTTGCCGTCCTTTTCCTGAAATACGTCGTCTTTGAGGATCCCCACATTGCGCGTCAACAAACTAAAAGCAAGTCGGACCTGCGCGGCAAGGCCAAGGTGCGTCCTTCGCACGCAACTTGAAGCGTCCTGTCTGACACCTCCTTCCATAGCGTCACAAGTCACAGGCCTCAGTCGCTGCCGTTTCTCCCATTCCTGCTATCCTTTCTCAGCTCGCCTACGACTTGCCCACTCATCCACCGGAAACACTCGACTGGCTAAATGTCCTCCTTGCACAAACGCTGGTCGCGTACCGGACACTAGTATCAAACTCTACGGCAGGGAATGGAGGTGCAAAAGGACTTATGGAGGAGATGCTGAATCGGAAAGGGAGCGCTGAGGGCGAAGCAGGAGATCAGCCCGGCCTTGTTGGTATTGATGCCATTGTGGTGGCGGATGTGGAGGTTGGAGACAAGTTTCCTGTGCTGAGTAGCGCGAGGGTTAGGCCGAGTGGAGAGAGTGGAGGCGTGGTGCGTTATGTCCTTTCCTAAGCTGCTCTTGAGAGGAGCCAAACCGGGATATATGCTAACCTACCTCTGCCTGATAGCGCGTTGAAGTGGATCTGGACTATTCAGATCACGTCTCCCTCGAAATCTCCACCTGCGTCGTCGTCAATTTCCCCCGCCCTCGTTTCGCCGTCCTTCCAATACGACTCGGCCTCACTCTCGAGCGCTTTTCCGGCACCCTCACTCTGGAACTTCCTTCTCCACTTTCCCCTTCCGCATCCACTCTCGGCCATACCCATCCCACTTTGAATCTATCACTTCACCCAGACTTTACTCTCGACCTTTCGACAACAAGTTTACTCGGCTCGCGCGCGAAGCTCCAAGACGTGCCGAAAGTGGAGCAACTCATTCTCGCTCGTATTCGGGGCTTCATTCAAGATCGTGTTGTATGGCCTGGGAGAGTTCAAGTTGCGCTACCGGGATTATCAACAACGCATGCGCTGGGCGAAGGTGCGGGCGAGGCGTCAATGGACGGTGATGATGGGGGTTGGGAATGGGTTGAAGAGGCCGCTGTAGGGCGGAATGCCGACTCAGACGACGAAGAGGACTCAATCCAAAAATCTGAAGATGGAGAGGAGGCGACAATCGACGTAGACGCAGATGGCGGGCCTGCGATCCGGCTTCACCCTACAGTGCGAAGGAGGGAAATTCCGCCACCTTCGACTTCCACGCCAATTTCAATGATGCAGAGACAAATGATGAACGGACGACCACCAAGTCCTACAGACAGCCTCCCTGGGAGTTATAGGGGAAACTCTAGTGGCCACTGGGCGCGAAGAGAATCAGGGACAGGGGACCGTTTGCGGTACAGGACGAACGGGGTTGGAGTTGGTGTTCCCTCTGTGTCGAGTGCTCGTCATGCCAATGGTTATTGATTGATCGGGCCTGCCTTGCATCCTTTTCTTTGCTTTCCTTGCGACATGTTTTCTATGGCGAAATCGGCCCCTATTACTCTTGTCCGTTGGAGTCCGGCACCCGAGCAGCGAGCCTGCCACCAATCTTTGAACTCAAACCCACCTCAAGATGATGAAGCGAACAGTGACAGCAGCTACAGCTACAATCACACGGAGACCAACAGTCGTCGCAGGTAAGGGACTTTGTTCGCTGTTTCGGACCCGCTCAAGAAAGATCTGCTCACTCACGTCGGCCTTCGAAGCTTGCGCGACGCTGCCCGTACGACATCTTTCGACTGCCACCCCTTCCCAGAGCACTTCATCTTCAGCCCCGACCCAGCCACCATATCCAAAAGCCGCAGGGTCGCGCCTGTCATCCCCACCGCCAGCCGACATCGCAGCTCACCTCTCTTCTTTCCTCACACCTCTCGGATGCAATCTCGACCAGGACCTCGCTGTTCGTGCTTTGACACACAAGAGCGCACCCCCGATTGAAATAAACAAGACGGGACATGGCGAGAAACTCGCTTTCATGGGTTAGTTTGGGGCCGAGACTCTGGTCGTGTGAGGGCGCCGCTCGTGTTCGGATGAGAGTTTTACGGCTGGGCATTGGTCCACGTCGATTTACGAGCAAACTAGCGACGGTCGTGTTGGAAGCATCTGGGGACCGGAGGCGACAAGCGTGCCGATCTGGGCAGCTGCTGTTCTTGGATTTTTTTCGAGGGCGCGGGCCAGCTTGTCTGCGGGGGTTCGCAAGTCGACGCGGGGACGATCCATGGTCACATCATTCGAAGCAGGAACCCTCAAAGAGGACCGGAGGTGAAACGATGCGGGCTCAGAGGGGAGCGTCTCGCGACATTGGAGAGTGGCAGATGTCGTTTCGCTGGCCCTTCCGATGGGAAGACATCGCTGAGGCTTGTCGGAGCGTCTTTATATCTTTCCAGAGCTTTACCCAGCTTCAATCACCAGCCGAAAGCTCTTAAGCTAACCTCCTTGTCCCTAGGCCGCCGAATCCTCCGGCTTCACCTCACCCTCCATCTCTCCACCGCCCTCGAATCCTACCCAGATCTTTCACAACATTACATCACCCAAAAATCCATCGACTCTCTTCTGGAAACCCGCGAGTTGGGCGCTAGCGCTGGCGCTACACTTGGCCTCGAGCGAGCAATGCGGTGGCGAGAAGTAGTGAGTTGATACACTCAATTGGCTGGAAATTTGTGCTGATATTGCTTGTGGTGTGTAGAGGATGCCAACTGGGACCATGGGAGGACTGTTCAAGGCGCGCGGGTCGTGCCTTGAGGCTCTGGCGGGCGCGGTTTACATGACTCACGTAAGTCTTATCCCGAGTAGTCTTTTTCACCAGACTTCTCCATCTATAAGCCCGGGGGGCTATCAGATCTTCAAGGCTGACCTCCCATTCAATTCCGCACTTTCCTTCATACAGGGCATTGCCGCGAGTAAAAAGCTTTTCGAAGCATCAATTCTGCCCAACATGTCGCTACCGGGAACTTTGACCCGAGCACTGAAGGGGGAGAAGATAGGGAAGAAATCAGGTGCGAATTTGAGTGAGGTGCAGACGCCTTTATTGAGGGCGGAGGTATGAGGTGTATGTTATCGGTAATAATAGCATCGCATCCCCATTATCTGCGAAGCAGACGGTTCGCGGAAAGATGCGTAGGCAGAAGCTGGGCGAGGTCTTGACCAGCAGACGCGGGGGAGGAGTGTCTACGCGAGCAGTTGTCTATGTCGCTGATTTTACCAAGTGTCACAGCTCTTTTGTCCACTGATCGTAGTACGGTAGGAATACATTGGGAGAGAAGGAGACTTATTCGTCAAATAAACTCGCGGTGGATCGGCGAAGCAAGCCCTTCAATGAATCTCAAATCTGCTGACTGAGTTGCGGTCCTGTGCACTGCTCGCTTCCCGATGATTGTGGGCTAATGGACAGAGTCCTTCTACAGGATCTATAGTGTAGCGGTTATCATCCAGGTTTTCCATACCTGGGACGGGGGTTCGACTCTCCCTGGATTCATACATGTACGCATTTCCTTCCCTCATGAAGGATGGCGTCGTATTTTTTCTTCGCTTGCCGGCCGGTACATATTTGCACAATCTTATATAACTAACAGCCATCGATGTGGCTGTACTTGGCTTTACCACTAACTCGAATGATGTACCTCACTATGCTCATAGCTGTGTACTTAAAACTTGCTGTAAACCTCCGAGCTCACCACGAAGCGTAGCGGCTTCCAATCGCCCTCCGCGTCGCGGAAAGACTCATAAGGAAATTATGAAGCAAAACATCTCCTCTGGATTAACGCATACCCAATAAGACTATATGTAATACATCATTTGCTCTACAACTTTAAAGCTCCCCCAATGCCTTCACGACCTCTTCAAACCCAGGCCTCTCCACCACAACTTTCCCCACACACCTCTCATGCAGCACCTTCAACCTCTCCAGAAATCTCCCCTCCTTCACTTCCAATAGCCCCAACACATCCTCCACCAAATGACCAAAAGCCAACACCTCCAGCCTCTCAATGTCCCCGCTCTTCTCATGTTTCCTCCCATAAATCGTCGCCGCTCCAAAATCACCCAAGAGGGCATGTCCCTCCTTATCCACCAATATATTATGCGCATAAAGATCTCCATGAAATACGCCTACTTTGTGAAGATGGTTCGCTGCTGCTGCTATTCCGCCTAAGAGAGCTCGAGCGGAAACTTCAGAGAGCCGCGCGGAAGAGGGTGGGTAGATATCTCGAGTACAGCTTGAGAAAGATGGGGATCCGCCGAGGACGGTGTAGCTTGGTGGAACGAGTTCTAGAACTATTCCAGGTGGGCCGGTGGAGGAGACAAGTTGACCTAGGACGGAGACGAGGTTCGAATGTCGTCCGGCTCGTAAAGCGGCTGCCATTTCGTCGGCTGGTGAGCCGTCGGAAGTGATCGTGGAGGATTTGAAGATTTTTACGGCGACGGGAGTGGAGTTGTAGGTTGCGTTGGAGATTATTCCAGAGGCGCCTTGGCCGAGGATGGAGCCGATAGTGAGTTCGGAGGTTGGGATGCAGAGAGTTTCGGACGCGGGAGAAGTGGAGGAGGAGGAAGGAGTGGTGCAGGGGTTTCCGGAAAAGGCGAGGAAGGCGAGGTTGGGCATTTCGAATAACCAATCTGGGATCCTCTCGATGTCGTTACACGAGATCCTCAACAACGCAAGTTTGTTGCACTCCCTCATGCTATCCGGTAACGTCCTCAACCGATTTCCTGCACACATAACTTTTTCCAATTGCCCACATCTCCCAATATCCCCCGGTAGTTTCTCAATCTCATTATTAGTAAGAATCAACCATCTCAACCCATCCGGTAGCGCGCCTTCCGGTATCTCCTTCATCCCATTCCCTCTGAACGAGATCATGGATAAAGAGGGGAATAGAGCGAGTTCCGCGGGGAAAGAAGAGAAGTTGCAATCGGAGAAGAAGATGATTTTGAGAGAGGTGAATGAGGCGTAGGGGAATTTGGAAGGGGAGGGGAGGGAGGTAATTGGGTTTGAGGAGAGGTCGAGGTGTGTGAGAGTTGAGGACAGAGAGGAGAGTTCGTGTGGGAGAGTCGAGAGGGAGCACGAGCGAAGGGATAACTCAACCGTCAGGGCTGGCAGTGACCCGGAGCGTAATTGGGCGAGTGCTTCCATCTGCAAACATGTCAGTGAGTGGTCAGCTTAGACGTTGCGATCCGAGAATGGTGGCGCGAGCTTGCCGTTGGTACCACCGTCGTGGTTGGGGTTGAACGTCGCTGGACCGCCGCCGACCAAGAAGCCTCCCGGACACGCGCTCCGGACTCCGACATGACCAACACACTCCTGGTGCGGCACCAAGTTTCCTTTGATTTTGGTAATGTACGCTTGCACAAACATGGCGGAGTAGTTCAAAAGGTTACTGTCTCAGTCTTTGTGTCATGTAGCACATCACCTCGTTACAGTGGCGTCGCTCGGAACCAGCAATTCCTGCTAGGCTCGCAGAACCCGAGTAATTGCTCATGAACCCAGCCAGCATTTACAACAATTGCGAAACTAAACAGTTTCCCGACTTTCCCGCCCTGCGCCCCAATCCTCCGAATCTCGTCGCATCTCGCCATTTCCGACGAAAGTGCTCCCGCCAACTAGACCTCATCCGCTTCCTGAGGCCTTCATAGACTCGCCCTTATGTACAGGAAGGCGATCGGCTGTTGCACGCTTTCGTTGCGGCGAGTCGCTTGTCGAGTTGTGATGGTGGCGCCGGGTCCTTCATCCTCCAAGGCGCCTTTGCGCGCCATGTACGTAGCTTCGCGTGCGCCACTCGCTGCGTAACCATCAATACTCCAGCTAGCTCCCTCTGATTGCCCCATCCATCTCCCTCTTGTTCGGCACCTCACTTTTTGGTGACGGGCAGCTCGCCCCACTGGGCCTGACCAGGTAGACGATCTACCCTCTTATTCTCCCAATCATCCACTGTATCCATCTCTCCCGATCCTTGTAGTCTCTGCAACAATTCAATCCCATCAGCTGGGTCTCGCGATGCCGAGCCTCAATTCGACTAACCATGTACTCCTCCCTAACATCAAACTTTCTCCTCCCCTTCTTCATTCCCAATTCCGCTTCCCTCGTGACAGCAGACACTTTCTCGTCGCGAAGGTCGTAGCGAGTTTGAGTGAGGGATGAGAGAGCGAAAGAACCTGCGACAAGAGTGCAGACGAAGGGAAGACCGAAGAATGCGAATGGGTGACGACGGATTGTGAGAGCTAATTTTGAGGGGACGATCGGCTTGGAGGAGAAGGAGGACATTGCTGGATTTTGATGGGGTGGGAGGGTAAGAGAGTGGAATGGGAAAAGGTGGCAAGTTGGCAAAGTCAGGGGTACGTCCTTGTCATCAACAAATGGGTGCGGCCGCTTGTTGTCTTTTCATTCTCGTCCGCTTTCCTTTCTCAAGAGTCAGTACGGCAAA
Organism: Phenoliferia sp. Uapishka_3; assembly: GCA_035521515.1. Taxonomy (NCBI): domain Eukaryota; kingdom Fungi; phylum Basidiomycota; class Microbotryomycetes; order Kriegeriales; family Kriegeriaceae; genus Phenoliferia; species Phenoliferia sp. Uapishka_3. The sequence goes on along the minus strand of JASZXU010000457.1, from coordinate 1,006 downwards.
GACGAATGCTATCAATAGAAAACCTAACCTGTGCCCATGCAGTGTCGAACTCGTTTGAACTCGACTTGGACCTCGAATCTGACGGCGACGGCGACGACAACTCGCCGGACAACTCTGATTCAGATTCTTCCGATTCACCTCCGCCAGTGTTTGATGATTCAAACCTCCGACCGGACCTTCCACCAGCCACAGCTCAATCAGCTCTACGCAAACTAGTCGCACTGGAACTAAAAGCAGCCGGCTTCGATGCAGCTCATCCAGACGCTCTAGACGACTTGGATGGCATCTTATGGTCATGTAAGCCATAGTGAATAGCAGGGGTAATGAACTAAAACTAATCGGCCGCGAACCCACACGCAGTCTTCGGCTCACTGTTGATTCACGCGCACGAGCTCGCAGAGTTGGGAAAGAGATTGAAACCGAATCTCAAGGATGTCATTCGGAGCTGTGAGGAATTGGGCGTAGGAGGTGTAAGGGAGCTCACTCAGGAAATAAAACGAGAGAAGCCGTACGACGCACGTGAGTCCCCATCCTCGCGTCTCCCACCTTTCTTCAAAAGTCATTGACCCGATTCTTCCATCATAGCTGGCACCAAGATTCACTACGACAAAGTACCCATCTCCCAATCCAAAATCGTAACCCTCGACTCCGACTCCGAAGACGACCCATCCCTCGCCACTTCATCCTCAGCAACAACCTCCGCCCTAACCTCCTCTTTTCTCCCACCTCTCCCCTCCCGTCATTCCTACCGCCAAACTCCCGTCTTCCCAAAATCCTCGATCGCCCCTCCAGTCCGAGCTCCTTCCTCAGTCGTTCTACAAACACCATCAGCAGTAGCTCTCGCTCATATTTCTACATTGAGGATGAGGTTGAGTGATTCTCAATTGGTGGCGAAGAGTTTGAGAAACTTGATTAGAAAAACTAGTGCGAGAGAGGAGGCTTTGGGAGTGGTGGAAGAGGATGGGACGGTGGGGAGTGGGGAGGGGACGGATGGCTGGGAGAGGGT
>JASZXU010000456.1:0-21121 GCA_035521515.1 Phenoliferia sp. Uapishka_3 | reverse complement strand
ACCCGACACCTCTCACGCCCCAATGTCGCTTCCCCAGCTACTCTGGACGCCATCCAAACCTTCCGCTACCCAGCTATCCACCTTCCGACTACACATCGCGTCCAAGTACCTCATCGACCTACGCAAGTTCCGTTTCCTACCGCGCGAGTGAAGCTTGACTGACTGACTGTGATGATCATTGCAACAGCTGACTATGAACACTTGTATCAATGGTCCATTGGCAACATTGCGGAGTTTTGGAACGAGGTGTGGGAGTGGCCAAGTGGGGCGCCGGTTCTTGGGCGGGAAGAAGAGAAAGGCATCTTGGCTTCTAAGAAATGGAGTGAGGTGAGCTATCTCATTCAAAAGCTGATCTCACTTCCTCGGGAGGTGTGAGAGGTTCGCCCTCACGCTCGTGTAGCAGCCGGGAAATGTGGGGTCGCTTGGGAAGGTTGGCTACACAAGAGCTACCGGAGTGAGGGGGAAATTTAGAGTCACACAGAGGATGGAATTTGGATCAGTTCCGGGCCAGGCAATGCCCGGAGCCGAACCTTCGGTCTACACCTTGTGTGAAGCGCCGGCGTTCACCTCGAGAGCTCGACACCTGGACAATCTCCGTGACAGAATGCTCGCTTACTTTACTTCCGGAATCTTTACCAGGTAATCGATGTTACTCTGCCGATGCAGTCAACCCCACCTTGGTTCAAAGGCGCACGCCTCAACTGGGCGGAGAACATGCTTCGCAACCGCTCCGCAGAGCACACCGCACTCATTGAGACAAGTCAGTCGACTCCATCTCTTCATCTCGTTTCCTGTCCTCATCTTCCCAAAAATGCAGACGAACCACCACTTGGCCAACAGCTGTCATACTCTCGAATGTCATACGCTGAGTTGTACGAGTCCGTTCACGAGACCGCCCTTGCTCTCAGATATCTCGGCCTTCGTCCCGGTCAGATCCTGGCCTACTACGGACCAACATCGACCTCATCTGTTGTACTTTTGCTCGCCGCGTACGTTTTTGCATATCCACTCCTTCTCCTTTCTCGTGCTTCGCGAATTGAATACTGAACGACTTCCGCTCTCAGCTCCTCCCTCGGCGCAATCTGGTCCTCCGCCGCTGCAGATTTCGGTCCAACTGGAGTTCTCGAGCGTTTCTCTCAATTCGGGGACACACTATGGGGAATCGTAGGGGTAAACTCCGTGAGATATAACGTTAAAGTTTTACCCCAAGCCTCGAAACTTGCGACAGTAGTCGACGGACTGAAGAAAGGGAGGAAGGGAGAGCTGAGAGTCGTGATTGTGGATTACCTAAAGGAGGGAAACTCGGAGGGGATTGACAAGAATTGGATGAAGTGGGAGGAACTGGGCGCGAAAGGGCAGGAGTTGAGGAAAGAGAGCAGGGAGGCGGAGATGGAGTTTTATCAGGCCGAGTTTGATTATCCGGTATGGGTCCTATTTTCTTCCGGCACAACTGGGAAGGTGAGTCTCGCTTCTGTCTGTCCTTTGGATTCGCGCGGAAAGCGAGAGCTAAACAAGCGTCGAACAGCCAAAACCAATTGTACATCGAGCGGGGGGCATGCTAATTCAGAGCAAGAAGGAACATGTACTACACGGAGATATGGGGCCGAATGATGTCTTCTTCTATTACACCACTCCTGGTACGCTCTTTGTGCCTCGTACAAAGGCCGCAAAGCTGATATCGCACTTGTCAGGCTGGATGATGTACAGTACGTCCATACTGGAACGTTTGAGTGGGAAGATTACTGATCAATTTGCCTTTGTGTCTGTAGATTACCTCGTTTCGGGACTTCAGACAGGTGCCACCTTGGTTTTGTTTGACGGCTCGCCGCTCTTCCGCCCAGAGCTGCTGTGGGACATGGCATCTGAGCTCGGCATAACCGTTTTTGGGACCGTGAGTTTCAGTTTCACGGACTCCATACTTCCATATTTTTAATTCTGACGAAAAAACATAAGTCAGTCCGCCAAATATATAGACGTTTTATCGAAGGGATACTCGCCTGGCGCCCACCATCCGTTACCAAGCCTTCGACAGGTCTTGTCCACTGGCTCACCTCTCGCGTCGGAACTCTTCCACTGGGTTTACCAAAACATCAAAGCGGACATTAATCTGGGCTCAATCACTGGCGGTACGTTGAAGCTCCTTGCGTCTCCCCTCTTCTTAGACTAACTACCGACTGACTTGATGTGTTCACGAGCAGGCACCGATATTTGCTCCCTCTTTGCTGGCCATAATGTGACGCTACCAGTCTACGCTGGTGAAATTCAGTGTCTAGGACTGGGAATGGCGATTGAGAGTTGGTCAGAAGATGGTGTCGAGGTTCCAAGAGGCACCCAAGGCGATCTGGTCTGCGTGAAGCCTTTCCCATGTTCGTCAAATTTTCAGAGCACTTGCGAGAGGGTGCTAATATCACTACTAGGTATGCCCGCCTACTTTTGGAAAGATGAAGGAGGAAAGAGGTACCACGGAGCGTACTTTGAAAGGTTCGCAGGAGTTTGGCATCACGGTGACTTTTGTAAGCTCCCCTTATGTACCACAAGTGTTTAAGACTGCTAAAAGATGCTCTTCCGCTCTTTCTCAGGCATAATCTCGAGAAGTCGTGAAGGAAATGGAGGAGGACTGACAATGCTAGGTCGAAGTGACGGAGTGCTCAACCGTATCAACGTTTCCTTATTCGGCGAGTTCGCAAGCCTTGCTGACCCCTCATCTTCCATAGCATCGGGAATTCGGTTTGGTAGCTCTGAGATCTACGAGGTTCTGGATACCCTCTCGCCGACCTCCGCGTCTTCGGGACCAAATAACGTTGTTGTCGACTCGCTCGTAGTCGGGCAGAAAACGCAGGGCGGAGCAGACGAGTGAGTCCAGTCCACGCCCTCAATGACAACAATGCGGCTGTCTGAGCTTTCTTTATGGCGCGAAAGACGTGTCGTATTATTTATACAACTAGTCGAAGGGAAAGAGCTAGACGACGCACTTTTGAAGGAGATCAAACTTCGCGTGAGAACTACGTGAGTAGCATTCTACTACTTCCCTCTTCTCGAGAGTGTTGACACATGGTACAGTCGTTCCGCACGCCATGTACCAGAGAGGATCCTAGCAGTGAAGGACATTCCGCACACGGTTAACGGGAAGAAAGTGGAAGTTCCCATCAAAAAAGTAGTCAACGGCGATGACCTCGCGTCGATAAATTTTTCCACCTTGAGGAACCCGGAATGCCTGGCTGAGTATGTTGCACTAGGGAGTAAACTGAGGAGCGAGGTCAATAAATGAACGTGGGTCACACAAAGTCTACTATGTAGGGTGATTTCGTCGCTCGCGGAGCGAATTGGAGCGAAGCCACAGCGAAGTGTCTTTAAAAAAGCCACGTCATTCTGTCAAATCGGTTCGCGCTGCTGGGCTACCAGGATAGAATTCGGGTATTCATCTTTGCGGAGAAAGAAAGAGGGGAGGGAGGAAGCTTGAGGAAGGGGAGGAAGGGAAAGAGAATGGAGAGAAAGTGCGAGAGAGATCAACAAAGGCGATCTTGTCAGGTGAGACTTTCCTTTTTCATTACGCCGCAGCTCCATCGGAATGTTCTGAGCTTACAAGCAGCTAAGGTAAAACTCAAAGATGGCTGGTCTCCTTGTGAGGACAGTATTCCATACTGATCAATAAGTGCAAACGCCTATAGAATTGAAGGTGTTCTTCAACGCGCCTCCCTCAGGTAGGTGACTACATTTCGGCCGTTCAGTGGCTCAAACCTCGCAGTTACCTCGCGCTGACGATTGATTCAGTCCCGCCCTCAACAATATTTCTCGCCTCCCATTCGCACCCACAAACAGACCTGCTAGGTTCTAACAGCAACTGAGCCAACACCGGACCTTCCCTCAGCACTACTCCAAGACCGACCTTCAAATCTGTTCGACGCACACACAACAACAACAGACCCGATAGGCGTGGCGCAGCGTGGTCCCGCTTTCGGCCTACGACATGGACGTCCCAGTCTTGCGGTCGCCGCCCCCTCCTCGGCACCGGACTGCTTCAAGCTCTTCGACGTCGAAGGTGCAACCTTTAGTGGCGATGGAGTTGGCCCCTCCCACTCTCGAGTCCTGGTTGGGTGAGGGCCACGATGGTTTTGTGCGAGACGAATATTGGGTACCTGGTCCGGCTTTCGCGGAGGTAGCAACTAGCCGGAGCGAAAGCGGGAACGAGTCAGCAACCGTTGGAGAGAGGATTCCAGGGAGGCGAAAGAGCGTGTCTGGGAAGGGAAGGACTCGCGTCCGGAGCATTCGTTCGAGGAGCGCTGGCGAGAGTTGGGGCAAGGCGCAATCACTTCGTTGCGAAAGCCTCTTCGCATTCGACGTCGCCTACGCTAAGGACATCTCCTCCTCTGAGGAATCTTCGCCAACCTCTTCTACGTACCCGTCGTCATCCTCATCCTCAGTCAGCAGCTCGATGCGGTCGAGTCCCGAACCGAGCGAATGTGAATTCTTTCCCGGGTACCGAGGTGTCGGCCCTCTTAGCTCTCGAACCGGGACCATACACAAATCCGTCATCGCCTTCGTCCCCCCAGCATCGACTTGCCTATCCAGGCGTCACACTTTGCCACGACGAAAGCGAGTGCGAGCGGCCTCAATCTCGATAACTTTTGAAGCCGCCCGAATAGCTCCCGTCTCGCCCCTTCCATCCGACGACTTCCTTACGTTCCCTTCTATCCCACCAATCACCACCACCGCCACAGTAATCACACTCGCACTTCTTTTGTTCTCATTGAACTCGTCTTCGCCCCTCTTGCCGACCTCGCCAATACACTTGCTACACCCAAGAGGCCACTTTCTCCTGGAGTCCGCCAATGCCGCATTTTCTCCTTTCCTCACCATCGCATCAACTACTGCCATAAGCCTTAGCTTGTCCAATCTCGCCGGCCTAAAAACACTTGAGGATGAAGGAACCACTGGCGTTGTAATGGTTGGACTCTGGGGAGCGATTGTGGCGGTGCGAGTGCTCCTTGCCTGGCTGTTTGGGAGAGTGCTCGGATGGGCGCACCCTCAATTCTTCTCTACAGAAGCCATTCACGAAGTTGGGGGAGGTCAGGTTTTTTGATACTCATCCACCTATCTGTTACTGACGACATCTGCGTTGCCATAGGTCTTGCGCCGCTCCTCCTCGCGCTCTACATCATCTCGGCGTACGGGCGACCAGCAACCAAGCCAGATTCGCTTTTCCTTCAAATCGCACTCCTTTCTGCCAACTTCTCCACCCCTGTGAGATACGGCGGAACCGGACTGTGGTGGGGCGTCAGCGCAATGATGGTCGGCTTCACAGCGTGTCTCGGATTAGGCGCCCGACAACTCTTCGCTCCCTTTACTAGCGAAACCTCCTCGAAGTCTCGCGTCCCGGCACTTGTCATTTCCCGCTTGTCGCCACTCCTACCGCTCGTTTTCCTTCCCTTCCTCGCAACATCCCCTACACTTTCATCTCAAAATTACGTCGACACCTCCTTTGCTTCCCTACATCCCCAACAATCACATCTCCTCACCATTCTTCTTTTGACTGCTCCCCGTCCAGGAAACCCGGATTTTCTCTTGAAGACCATAGAGAGTTGGCTCGGCGCTCTACCCACTCCTACTTCGTCGCCCACTTCCCCGAACCGCATTCGACTCATTGTCTACACTCATTTCCTCACACATGACCGCTTCGATTACGCTCAACAGTACTTCACTTCTTCACCAAAGTTCGCCGTCAAGAGTGCTCTATATGTCGAATGGCGGCGGGACCCAAGGGGGTCCGATCGGCTCGACCAACGCCTCCACGTTGCGCGAGGACTCGATTATGCATCCCACGCGGGCGGAGAGAGTGCCTACGTTCTTCTCACAGAAGACGACTTTCCCCTGTGCCCGAATGGCAACGGCGCCGCTGATGGGTGGAGCGAAACTTGGGACAGCTTGAAGCGAGCTCTCGTCGATACAAATGACCTGATGCCGGACTTCACTTCCGACCCAACTTCATCCAATTTGGTGAACTATGCGTCTCAGGAGGCATCGAGTGGCCATTGTGGTCTGTTTCTTGCTACTGGTGGCTCTGGTCTTGCCATCCGAGGCTTCATTGCTGGTCGCCTATCAGCGTTACTTTTGGGAGCGACTGACGCAGACGGCGCCGCCCGCGACGCTCGGGCATCGGCAGTTCGGAAAGAAGACGAAGGCGCAGATACGCCAGACCTCGTCATCCAGGACTGTTTGCGCGGGCGCATTCCTGGATGTGAGGTCTGCGCGCCGGACCCGACGAGACTTTGGCCGCACGGCAGCAGGAGGAAAGCTCAGAGTGCGCAGGGAGATCGCTGGGGGAAGAGTGGTTTGGCGGGCACAAAGAGCTTGATGCAGATGCATCTAGGTTTCAATGCCTCAACATTGCCCGGCAGACGCTACGGCAAGGAGGAGTGGGCGTGCGGGTGGCGTCAGCCTTTCGTAGGTTCAATCACTCCCCATTGAGGCTCCTGTTTTGCTGATCTTCTTCTATCCGACCAGAACGGCGAGCCCGATGTCTTGACTGTTTAAAATAATGTAGCGCGCCACCACGCCGTGCCGTTGGTTTCCGCACAGACAATTTTTCGCTTCGCACAAATGTCGTTAGCCAATAGCTTAGCCTGTTCCAACTTGGTATTTAGACGCAGTATTATATGAAAATCACATCTGTTTTCAGTGCGGAACCTATAGGGAATCATCCCGTTTGCAAACTTCGGAAGTGTCTTGTGGAGGACGAGATGTCGCCCTCCTGACTCGAAAGTGCTCCGGATGCGGCTTTGCTGTGTCGTTCTCTTCTGTGTTCGCCTTATAAATGTTCTCTAATGATGCAGCATATCGATGATTTGTCCTATTCTACGCAAAACAACCCGAGTCTCGAAAAGACTGCCCAACACCCAATTTGTTTGAATCTTTTCTGCGCTCAAACTCCTCCAGCCATCAAATCTTTTCCCTTGACACTGATGTTTCGAATGAGAAGAGCACTGAGAGATGCGCACTATTGCATGGAGAAGTATTGAGATTCGACTCTCGATGCGAGACGGCAGAGCTGGGAAAACGTACCACTCCGGCACCGACGCCGATGATGTAGGTAACGTTCAAAGCCTTGACGTACGCATGGATAACACCAGCTTGCTGCTCTATCGGAATGTTCTTGATAGCCTGAAGTTCTATGAGATAAGAAAACAGCGCATTCTCGAAAGCTGAGGCGCTTACCTGCACCGAATTCCTGACCAGATCAAAATCTGCAAGAGGCGCGAACTCGCGGAGGCCATCTGAGAGCTTCGACCCAAACACTGTCGAGGCGATTGAGATACCGATTGTGCCCCCCACGAGCTCTACGATAACGAAAATTTGGGTCAGCGAGTGGCTTTTGTAGGCCACGGCGTCAAAACATACGGGCAAACGTCACGAGTCCGGTGGCCTGTGAAACGTCGTTCTGGTCTTCAATATCCGCCTGGACGGCAACTATGGAAGAGAGAGAGACGCAACGTTCAGTTTCATTCCAGAGGTGTGGTGGAAGAGACGCTTACTGATGGTGTTTTGCATGACTAGGCCGACTCCGATTCCGAGGATCTGCGTCGCTTCAAAGTAAGCAAACCAAGACATGGAGCGTAAACTGCGTCAAAAGTCACTCACAATTTGGAAGCCGATGAGGGTCTTCATAGGCGTATGTTCTGTTATCGTGTACAGCAGTCCGGAACCAACGCAGCTGAAATTTGTTTAAGCGGGGTCAGCTACGAGAACAAAACCTAGCGGAGAGGAAAAACGACTCACATAAGGGCTGGCGCAGCAAAGAGAATCTAAAAACAAATATCATCAGCCGCCGTGTCAGAATAAAATGTGCGAAAAGGACGCACAGGTTGGTAGCGACCGAAGTAAGATACGGCACCACCTCCAGCTCCCGCAGCGAACACAACTCCGAGCCTAAGATCCACGAGTTAAGTGCTGGCTGAGAGTTGCGCAGGGGAGCAACTTACATGAATGGCAGAATGTCGATTCCAGATTTGGTTGCGGACACTCCCCGAGTAGCTCTGCAAAATAAATAGCTCAGGGTGAGGCTCAAGAACGGAATAATCTATACTCACTGGAACAGAATGGGAAGGTAGTATGTACCAAGGAGCAATACAAACATGAGGAAGAACGCTTCGAGGCAGGCGCCGACTTGCGTGCGGTTACGGAAGAAGCGGAGCGGAAGGATGGAGGACTTTCCGGCGAATTTCCACTCGTACACGGTGAAGAGCACGACGAGGACTCCAAAGGCGACGAAGGTGCCGATGACAACGCCGCTAGTCCAGGCGCTGCGAAGGGGGAAATCAGAACTGATATTTTTCGACCAGTGGTGGTGACTAACTATTTGTTTCCACCCCACTGTAGAGGGAGGAGGAGAAGTGTAATGGTGGCGAGTATCAAAACGGTTCCAATCCAGTCGAGAACACCAAGACGGAAAGCGATCGAGTTGCGAGGCGGGCACCACTTGCCAAAGGTCCATCGAGCAAACTTTCGCTCAGTGTACGCGGCGGTGCTACGAATTCGGCTCGTCAGGGAGAGAATCACTGATGGTCTGGGGAAATACTGCGCACACATCGTCTAGTGGTGGGGCAGGTTGTGGGCCGAGGATGAGCAGAATCGAAGCGATGGTAATGGCTCCAACTGATGGCGGAAACGGCGTGAGCGAAAGCAAGTGAGCCGGAGAAGATTTAGAACCGACACGGTAGGTTGATCCAGAAGCATAAACGCCAGGTTACCTTGATGTAGAGTGCTTAAGTTGGCTTTTCATTGTCCAAAATCATCCAGATTCAAATACCTTGTCAGTAAAAGCGCCACCGAGGAGGGGTCCGATGACTGATGATATGCCCTGGGAATAACAGAGTAGTTCATAAACTATTCAATCGTAGTTGAGAGTTGAAGAGGCTCACAAAGACAGCTCCGAAGAGACCCAAGAGCTTCGGGCGTTGTTCAAGGCGAGTGACCTCGGCGCTTTTGCAATACCAGAATGATCAGCTACGTTCGACTGCTAGGCTTAACAAAAATTGCATACATGATGGAGAGAACGGAAACGAAGATACCTGAGAGGAGACACACTTGTCAGTGTGAGTGAATTCTCAAGGTGGAAGGTACCGTACCCGCTGCGCCACATCCACTGAAAGCTCGTCCAAAAATGAGGACGTTGACCTGATAAAAGAGGACAGCAGCCTCAGCATATAAAAGGTCGTCAACGAGTACTTTTGCAAGCTCACGTCAGGAGAAACGGCGCAGATGAGGGATCCCTATGATTCCGCGAGTTAGCGGTGCCGAGGATTTCCGCGACATCTGACTGGGAAACTGACGATTTCGAAGATGGAGATGGCAAAGAGGAAGGTCCATTTGCGGTCGAACACAGTAAGAATCTGTCCGTATAGGAGGAGAAACGCGGTTTGAGTGAGAAAGTACGATCTGTAACAATGGGTGGAAGTTGAGATGAGATCATCGACAGAGGATCGAAGCGGGTGCCTACGATGCAATCCATGCAAGCTGGTCGAGAGCTTGGAACTTTGAGGCGATGACCTGGGAAGAGGTCGTGAGACGGTCGCCACTTCTTTCTCAAAAGGAATTGGACTCACAGGAAGGGCCGGAGCCAGGATCGTCTGATCCAACGCGATGAGGAACACACTTTGGTAATGTATAAGTCAAAGAAGTGAGGAACTTGGGCAGCAAGCTTACCTGAGAAGCATGCCAACAAAGACCAGTGCTAGCTTTTCTGTGCAGCCATCAACAATGTCAGCCATTGAAAAAACCCAAGCCTATGGATCTCGTGGGGCCCCAACGCGCAAGATCCCTGCACGCGAGGCCCCTTCGCTCAATCGGATGCTGGAAAGAAAACTAGGGAACTTACTGCCACTGAGGTACTTTGACTCGGGATCGAGAGGATCCAGTGAAGGGCTTGCCTTCTGATCCGAGAGCGTTTGTTGAAGCTGCCCTCCTTGTGAGCCAGCGAACTCCTTGTCCTCCATGGATTCTTGCTTCGTGACGGGCGCTGTGTCTGACGAAGCGTACGAAGGCTGGATGACACCTTCGTCAAGCAGCTCGTGAGGGCTAGCGGTGGCGTCGGCGGTCATCTTGTGCGATCTCGAGAAATTGGTGGCTCTCTGTTGTTTCTGGTGAGGTCGCGGTGTCGATCTATCGAAGGTTGGATCTTCCGAGCGGACGGCGGGGTAAAGAGAAGTGGAGGCGACGGAAGGTGTTGCGCTTAATGAGGGACGAGGGATGTGGTTGGGGAGAAGAGAAGTAGTAAGGGCCAGTTGCTGGCTTTCTGAAAGCAGGGGTACGCCAAAAGACGCGCGAGCTACTCGGCACCTTCAGCGGCACCGGCGCGCATTTGATATTCTGGAACTTCTTACGGTGGGTCTAACCGGCCCGAACTTCTCCGAATAGTGAACTCCGAGTAGCAGGGTTGTCACTGGGTTTCTTCCTAAATTGACTGCTTGACTGCTTTACTCGCGTTCAGAGTCGGACTCCTCCTTTTCGCTGATTTTTTTCGGCAAGGTCAGAACCAGGTCAGAAAGAACTTTGCATCAAATGGCTTGTACTCCCAAAGTTTGTGCGGGTGCCTCCTCTCCGCCCCTTCGCATGAGACTTTGCGCTAGGTCAAGAAAGGGTCACGAAAGCCAGAGGAGACACAGAAACAAGTGAAGAAACCTCAGGGTCGAAGCTTTCGACAAGTCCACTACGTTAAAAGTCTTTTGGAAACCGGCAATCCTGATGTACAGGGGTCGACAGGGGTGGTCTTTTTGGAAGGGCAAGAAACCTTACTTTGGCGCGAAGCTCTGAGCCTGCTAAGTGTGTAGTGGCCAATGAAGTATTGGATTGAGGAGAGATTTTGGATTACGGTATCAGCGCCAAACACAACCCAGAGAACAAACACGGTCCGGTCAAGGTCAGAAATCAAACACCTGCTGCGAGGAAACCTGATGAAAGCAGGCGAGACTTAGCCTAGTATCAGATGAAAGATAATATCGGACGTACCTCGCAAGGCTGTAGGATGACTTGCGAATCGTCATCCGTCACCGTCGCGCACAGCCCAGGTGTCGCGACGCTCTCGAACGAGCACTGTGTTCCCTTCAAGGCCTGACAATACGAGCAATTGAACTTCCACTATTTGAATCTTTCAGCTCAATATCCATTGCTCAGTGATGCAGGAAAACGGACCTGCACTTGCGTTGGTCTTCCTTCGCAAGACCTGCTGTACAGGAGGCCACCCAGTCCTGCGTCGTTAGCTATGCAAACGTCTGGGTCACTACCCGTAGCGCTGTCGAAGGATCTAAATGTTTGTCCGCTCTCAGAATGGATCTTAAGTGCTCACGCAATCGTGTAGGTGTATGTGGTGTACGTTTCCCCATCGCTCGAAGTGGATGTCCCATCCGCGACCGCGCCAAGAATCCAATAGGCTCTATCTTGCGCTGGAGGTCGCTACAGATTTCGATTCAGTTCAAATAAGCACCTCAATATTTTAGCTAACGCACAAGGACCACACCAGGAAAGCTTTTGATTTTCGAAAAATCCTGGACATCTGGTGCCCAACGCAAGTCTGAATGGAAATAATTGACGGTCAGAACATGTCACACTCAAGGCAGCTACCGAAAAAGGCACCTTTGCTGACAAATTCGATGTCAGTGACATCTATGTCCTGCGAATGGTAGTCTCCTGCGTCGCAGCCACCGGTTGGCGACTCTCGCGCAATCAGCTTCGCAGAACGTGTAAGCCGGCCCATCGAGACATTCGCAAGCGCCAGGACGAGAAAAGCCTTGAAAGAGATCATTCGGCTGAAGTGATAGGTGAAGATTTACTGAAGGCATGACCCTCAACCTCCTTTTATGCGTGGATCAAGTCAAAATTCCGTATGGAGTATTGGTCACGAACCTTGTGTGGCCTCGGTTGACGGCCCAACGTCGAGAATGAGCTTGCTATACCAAGCGCATGATTTCAGGAGTTCAATCAAGACAGCAAAACATTTGCTAGTCTTCGTATGTCAGCAAAACAGGAGCAATCAGGTCATAATTTCCAGCGCCTAGAGTCTCGTGATGACTTAGTACCTCTTTCATTCTTTCATGACTCGGCAATACTGGCTGTAGACGCGCCTATCGAAGTGTCTGCAAGACTGAGTCTGCATGAAAAGATTTCAAAGGAGTTTGAACCGTATGTAAGTCCCTTAGAGAACCCAGAATGGCGCGTGGTAAACTTTACTATGGTGGCGTGAGTGGCGTTTGGTGGCGTTTTCCAAAGCGACGGTTTTCTCTTCCTTCGAAAAGACAGGTGTACATGGTCCTCGAACGACAAATAATGCTCGCAATGAAGAGTAAAGACCTCCTTCCTTGGTGAATAGTGAAACTGGTCCTGAATCGTGCGGACGACGAGCTTAATGATGTGTATGCGCGCGAAGGGAGTGCGAACGAAGGTGAGGCGAGCCATTGATCAAACAGCTAGGGCGCAAATTAATGTCAGCTGTCTTGCAGCAAATGCGTGTATTGAAACATAACCTCCATGTTGTTCGCCAGACACAAGTGCTGCATGGGGAGTTCCACTTTCGAAATCGAGAAAGCAGAGCGGAACACGAAAAGAAGGAAATAGGGGTGCGTAAGGCGCACGCACCCTTTTCCTCCTGTCTTCTCACCGTCTCCTCACCATCATCGTGTGGTTGCAACTCCCTTGCACCACGACACTTTCACCCGCCAAAAGATGCGACCAGGTGCAACTGATCATGAGTGGCAACCCCCTCTTGCTTTGATTACCCCGCTTGCCGCTTCAGGAAGGTACAGCGTCTAAGACCTTTTTTGGGCTTGTATTCTCGGGGTCTGCTAGCTGGGCTCTATAACTTTCACCTGCTGTAAGTGCCCCAGGCTGTTTTGGAGACCGAACGCCTCCCCCATCACCATTCCTCTTCAGCCATCTGGCTCTACTCGCCACCCCAGCGCCCGCCGCCCGTACTCCACCGGCCGACAACTCAGTCGTCTCGCCTCCTCGGGGTCTCCCACGTACCAGAGCATCGGCGCAGCGAGCCTCCTCAGAACATAGTTGTGATTGTGCTCAATTAGTAGACCTTCCGCATTCGACCGCCTTCTACTCTTCTTGGGAACCTCGCTGTCGTCTGGAAGATTTCGACGATCAGGGCATCTCCATCAGCCAACGCAATCCAGCAGACATCGACAACATCAACATACGTACAAACCATTTGGAAATACTGCAAACGACTCCAACATTCACCGCCCGTGGCCGTAATCTCACTCCGGAGCCACAACGTAACGCAACAGCACACGACGTCCGTTCCGCGATGTCTCTTGAAGAACGACTCAGCTCGCCCCACTCTTTCTCAGGCTACAAGCCGCCATCACCAACACCTCCCTCTCCTCCCTTACCTATCGGCAACTCATTAGTAGCGTCCATGAGCGCCTCTCTTCTTCCATCAAACACCCTTCCGAGTCTGCAACCATCGGACGCTGCTAGTCGGTTCGCATCGTCCAGCGTGGCCGCTCCAATCATCCACTTTGATCCCAATTCAAATCAGTCAGACGACGATGACGATGACGAGGAAGCAAGTGGTCGACCTAAGAAGAAGCTCCGAAAAACCGTTGCAGCTGGATTGGTGGGGCCCGGAGCCGCAGATTCAGGGCTAGACGGAGGGGCTGGAGCAGGTGTGGAAGATGACAAGGACAAGGGTCGACGAAAGATTGAGATTGAATACATCAACAAAAAGGAAAAACGCCAGTACGTGATGTGGCCATTGTTCTATGCTTCCTGCGAAGCTAACAGCGAGGCCCGCAACTCAGTATTACATTCAGCAAGAGGAAGGCAGGCATCATGAAAAAGGTGAGCGGATCCGATAGGTAGAGCGCATAAGATGTGTGTCTGACACGAGACTTTTATTAGGCGTACGAGCTCGCTACTCTAACGGGAACGCAAGTCTTGCTACTCGTTGTTTCTGAGACAGGGATAGTGAGTGCAAGTTTAGCAGTAAACGATCTGCGCATTCATGGGATTTCAAATTTTAGGTATACACTTTCACAACTGCAAAATTTCAGCCGCTGGTCGGGGCAGGACCAGGTGGCAACCCAAGTGAAGGGCAGCGACTTATTCAAGCGTGTCTCGTAAGGTTGCCACACTTCACTCGCCGTTTTTTTTCTTACTTTGGGTATCTCTTGCGTCTGTCAGGCGGTGGACCCAACAGACGGGTCCGATTACGTATCGCCCGGACCGGATGGCCCTCTCCTACCACTACCGCCTTCTGCAGTCAACCGACCGTTCGAAACAAATTCGGCGATTCACGGGGGACAAATCGCACTCCGAACCCGAGCCCATCGTCCTGGAGTCAATCCTCGCGCAAAACCACGCCCAGCAGCAATCCGCACTCAGTCGCATCCCATGGGCGACGGCCCCCCAACACCCACAGATCACCCATCCATGCTGCTTTCACCGTCGACTCGGCAGATGCACCCCGCCGATTATTCTCAAGGGCCCAGCGTCCTCCAGGGCAGTCCTCGAGCGGAGACAATGCAAAGCGCGCAGGAGTACGCCGAAATGATGGCGCGTTCTGCTGGCCCTATGAACCCCAACTACCCGCCACATCCGCTGTCCGCAGGAGGGAGGATGGAATCGTACGGTCAGCAGTCAGGTCCAGATTATGGTCATGTAAGTCTGACTAAGGAGAACCTTTCGGTCCTGTTATTGACCGGTACCACTCAATTTCGCAGTCCGGCCCGCCACCTCATTCCGCACACCATCTTCACCCTCACTCTCCTGATCGCTACCAACCGTCGCCCGGTAATCATGGGAACTCACCTCTCCAACACCAGCAGAATCACCATCTTCAGCAACACCAGATGTCGCAGGGAAATCAACCGCCAGATCATTTTCGTCAACATTCTTACGAATCTGATCGCTACTACCAAGGACCTCCTCCACCGGATTATCACTCGCAGCAGCAGCAGCAGCAGCAGCATCCGGAAGATTTTCAAACTCAGCAATCACGGCGTCAATAAGAAATGAATTTGGAGACACAAGTCCAAGGAAGTTGGAAGCGCAAATCGCACCCTGTCAGTTTTTGGCACGCGAGAATTCCCCTGCACCACCTGTTTGTAGCACGTACCTCACAGAGGCATTCTGTCACACACTGCATTGCAAAACAAAACTCTACCGCTTGTGCGTCAAGGTGAGCGAGTCGACTCGCCGCGCGTCAGATGAACTTCAAACTCGTCAAGTGGCGGACATTCTTCCGGCAATGTTCGTGAAACCAGGAGCACAATCATCAGGATGCTACCTCGTCTAGCATCACTCCCTTACGTCACAAATTTTATAGAGGAAAAAGACAAGGACTTGAGCCCCTGGAACCAAAATTACTCTCAGCCGATCACTAAGACGCTTCGCATGCTCAGAACGCAACACTTCTTGATAAGATCCCTGACGAACTCCATCCGAATGAGTGAATCAAATGTCGTTCCGAAGCGGGCACTTTCTGGCTCGCCGCCGCTTCGCCCAACTTCGCCGCCAGCAAAGAAAGCGAAGGTCGAGCTCGAAACGCCCGCTTCCGGTCCATCTCTGCCCACATTCTTCCCACCTGTCGACTCCGCCACCCTGCCCACGACTAGCGAAGCGATCCCAGAAGTTGCCGCGCCAGTCGTTTCCGTCGGTGCATCTACAAAACCAGCGCAGAACAAGAAGAGCGACAACAAGGCGCAGAAAGGGCGCAAAGGGAAGGGGAAGGGGAAGGCTAAGCCTCACAAACCGGGAGGAGCAGAGGAAACCGGCCAATTTGATGTGCTCGAGTTGCTCGGAGTCGAGCGCGTAAAGGAGATGGACCGCGAGGCGGAGGACGCAGATAGGGACTGGAGGTCAGAGGCGGAAGCAGAGTGGGGCAAAGGCTTTGACGGAAAAGATGTTGAGGTCCGCGTGGTTGGCATGAGCGCTCATGGTGAGTTTTGGTGGGCAGTAGTGCGGACCCGCGTCGCTGACATTTTCTTTGTAGGCGATGGACTCGCAATTCTCTCTTGCGGATCCCCCTCCCTTCCAGTTCGAATTCTTACCATTCCCTTCACGCTCCCGAACGAGCTCGCCCTCGTCCACGTCCACCGTCATGAGCCCGACTTTTACATGTCACACGCCGACCTCGTTCGAATAATCGAACCCTCTCCTGACCGCCAAGGACCCACCGTCCAGATGGAAGGAGCGCCAACTACCACCGAAATCAGTCCAGAGCTTGCTGCTGTCAAGGCAAAATATGGCGAACGGGTTCAATGCAAATACTTTGGAGTTTGCAGTGGATGTCAGGTACGTCTCAATGCATTGCTGCTCCAGTAAAAGCACAGTCATTGACACACAGAAGAAAACATAATCAGTATCAACCACTATCGTACGAGCAACAGTTGACGCTCAAGCAATCTGTCGTTCGAAAAGCTTTCGCCAACTTCTCTCTCCTTGACCCATCCCTCATTCCCGCCATCGGTCCTACCTTACCATCACCACTTCAATACGGCTACCGCACCAAGCTCACGCCTCACTTCCAGGCTCCACCGGCTAGTGGGAAAAGTGGAGGAGGAAGAAGTCAAAGAGGAAAGGGAAAAGCACAACAACAAGCGGAGGCGACGGGAGAGGAGAAAGAGTGGGAGGTCACTATTGGTTTCGAGGAGAAAGGAAGGAAGCGAGTCATTGACATTGAGGAGTGCGTAATTGCGACCAAAGTCATCAACGATGCCATGGTTTCCGAGCGTGCAACCGTCAAAGCGTAAGCAATTGTTCCCCAAGCCTTCGCGCTGTAGAGCTGACTCGCGATAAATTAGCAACATATCAAAATACAAGCGCGGCGCCACCCTCCTTCTCCGCGACTCTCTTCCTCCTCGTCCCGAAGGCACAACTCGACCAGCCCCAGGTACCCCCTTCCCCGTCGAGGAGCACGTAATTATCACCGACCACCACGCCACCGTTCGCGAGCAAGTTGGCACCGTCGAATTCGAGCAAATGGCTGGCTCCTTCTTCCAAAACAACAACTCCATTCTCCCGTCTCTCCTTGAATATATCGCCTCAGCCGTCTCGGTCCCGAAATCTGGCAATGCGGTCAAGAGCGAAGAGGAGAAGCGATACCTTATCGACGCCTACTGTGGATCAGGACTTTTCGCCATCTCACTGGCAGATCAGTTTGACCGTATTGAAGGTGTTGAGATTGACAAGGCGAGCGTCAAATGGGCAAAGCTCAACGCTGATTACAATAAGGGCGCGGGCAGGGGAGAGGTCGGGTTCAGGGCAGGTAACGCTGAGGCTATTTTTGGCGTGAGTCCTGCGCCAGCTTCTTGTCGCTTTTTGAAAGTTTCTGATTGTCATGCTCTCAATTGAAAGACCATCGACTTCCCTCCGAAGCAAACGACGATCCTGATCGACCCTCCCCGTAAGGGCTGCGACGCTCTTTTCCTTTCACAACTCCTCGCCTTCAATCCTTCTACTATTGTCTACGTTTCATGCAACGGTTCGTTCTATGACTTCCCTTGCGTATTTGAGTACTGATTTAAGCCCTGTTTCTCCAGTGCACACGCAAGCACGCGACATCGGATGGCTTATCACTGAATCTGCGAAGAAGGCAGCTGAGGCTGGGGATGGGAAGAAGGGCTTCTGGATTGAGAGCGTCCGGGCAGCTGATCTATTCGCAAACACACACCACGCGGAGGGTGTGGCGATCTTGAGACGCGATGTATGAAGCTGTAACAATTAGATTCGCAGCTGTCTGCCTCGTCCCTCAGTTGCGCGGCTGCAGGAACGACTGTCTCTTATGATAGCTCGCGATATTTAAACAAGCGAAACGGGATTTTTAGCAGTACAGCCGGCAAACTATCGCGCGGGAAGGGTACTGGACAGAGATGGGAATCGGTGCGTAATGTAACAAGGTAGAAACCGGAAGGTACCCCAACCGATGATGATGTACAGTTTGAGGGAAAGGTTAAAGTTCACAAATTAGCCAAGGGCGAACCTTAGGCATCAACAAACGAACCATCGTAGTGCTCTCGACTTGCGCTCGACTATCACAACTCGGCGCCTTCTCCTGCGCTCGTCTGAGAAGGACTAGATCAGCTCCATACGGGCGGGTTGGAGAATGTGGCCGAAAGGACGCACGTCATAACCGATCACGAATCCGGCTTCTCGAAGTTGGTTTACACAAACTTGTCCAATCCTACGGAGACGGACGGGTGTCAGCACGGAACAGCGAGAGGAGGTCGAATGGTAAGGAGCATGGCGTACTCGCTGCGGTCTGCAGAGCAGAGACAGGTCAGCAGGACCTCACAACGGGGTGGTTTCAGATACTCACGATGTCGTTGAAGAGCGTCAAGGCGCACGAAGTCGCGCTGACAGGGGTCTGCACGACGCAAACGAGTCTTTTTGATTAGTTCGGTTAACACAGATTGGAAGAGCTGTAGGCATTCACCACAGTGATATCTGCGGACCCCAAGGTGGAGAAGCTCG
This sequence comes from Phenoliferia sp. Uapishka_3, assembly GCA_035521515.1. Classification (NCBI taxonomy): domain Eukaryota; kingdom Fungi; phylum Basidiomycota; class Microbotryomycetes; order Kriegeriales; family Kriegeriaceae; genus Phenoliferia; species Phenoliferia sp. Uapishka_3. The sequence goes on along the minus strand of JASZXU010000456.1, from coordinate 2,650 downwards.
TGACGCTTGCAGTCGTGCGCGCGTGCGAAGGCCTTCTCACATCCCTCGTACGAACAGGCGTAAGGCTTTTCGTTTCGATGCGCTCGTTGGTGACCTTTTGAGCTTCGCTTAGTTTCTGAGATTGAACGGGTGAGGTCGCGATCGAATTTTTGACTCACCTCGTAGATTGTACCTCCGCGTGAACGTCTCGCCACAGAGCTCGCTGTGACCGGCAGGCTGTGTCAGCATGCGGAACTACGAATGATAAGCGAGAGCGAAAAACGAACCAAACAAAGCGAGCCGAGGTCCCAGGGTTTCTTCTCCTCTGCGCCGCCTCGATGGTTGCAGGTGTGGTCTTCGACTCCACTGACAAGTCCCTCCCATCTTCGCTACCGCTGATAGACGACGGACCAGCTGCTCGTTGTTGATCTGGCGAAGCGACAGGCGAATGATAGACGTACGGAGTTCTCTGACCCGACTGCATTTGTTGCTGCTGCTGAGAGGAATAGAAAGTACCGGCAGGTGGTGGGGGAGCGAAGCCGACGTGAGGTGGTGGCGGCTGTGCAAATCCTGATGCGGTAGTGCTGGAAGAAGACTCCTGTTGGTGCTGCTGCTGACGATGACTCGAGTTTTGAGGAGCTGCCAGATGTCCGTCATGGGAGGGTGGTATGGGACTTGGCGCCGCGACGTAGCCGTAGTTGGCGAAGTCATGAAAATTGCGCACGGGTGGCGGCATGTCTCACCGAGTGCTGAGAGGAGCAGGCGAGCTGAAGCGGAGGTGACAGGATGGGATGTGGGAAGAAGCGCTGAGTTTGACGGAGGTTCGCTACGCCCGAAGAGACAACGGTCTCCACGATGATAATAAAAGTGTCGGTCTGAAGAGCTTGGGGGCGTAAGAAGCCTCGTTTTCAGGTCGTCCCAACTTTTCAGTCATGCTCCTTGTTTTTTGAGAGGCGTGCTCGGACCTTTTGACTCCTCTAGATCTCAGAGGTGCAGCTCATTCCCAGTGGCGAGAAACCAAGAGAAACTGACGCTTGTTCTGCACTTTTCAGAACTGGGCAGACCTACTGATTCCGAGCTTGGGTACGAGCTTGTTATCCATCTTTCTTTCATGTGAAAATGAAACGCCCTACCTGGCCGCGGGCGTACAATGCGAGGCAGGCGCATGCCGTTTTGTGCCCGCGGACGACGTTCGACAGGATCACGGGGCAGAGTCTCAATTAGTTGGGTTGTAATCCCTCGTTCTTTCTCACCACGACACCAACCGCCCACTCTGAGGCCAAACACGTTGCTGAGTGAGTTTGGCGCTTCGGATGTGATCTGGCAACCTGCTCTCGCAGTCATTTACGAGCATTCGTGTTTAGATGTCCACCATTCCCACTGCTTCCGACGCGCAAGGCATGCCAACTGAAGCGTACCGACAGTACACCCACAACGGGATCTTCAAGTTCGAGCGCCATGATTACGTACGCTATGTACGTCGCTGGAAATTGTTTCCTCTCCTTTCGCCACCTGTAGTCATATCCCTTCGGGAAAACGCTGAAGCACTGCCTTCGTCGTCGCAGCTCTTTTCTCAGGTCGATGACCTCTCCTCTCTCTACGGGGTCACGAAGGAGCAGCGCGAAGCTGTTCGCACGAGGGACGGATTTGGCACTATTGTCTCCAGCGCATTGGAGGCGTCCGACCAAATGGTGAGCTCCCGATTGGTTTCGTCCGATCAAGCCCTTTTGATGACTGGGCCGACATTCGACATTTTGCATTACACGCGCTATAGAATAATGACGTCGTCAAGCTCCTGCAAATCTTCTGTCGGGGTCACAACGACATCGCGGTGAAGCATTTGAAAGCCAATGCGAAAGGCACCTATATCAAAACCATCTTCCCAGATGTTGTTCACGATGCCGGCACTACCGCTGGAACGGAAGACCTAAAGTCGATTCAGGACGACGAGATTTTCGCAGTAGCGAAAAAGATCAATGGTGGGCTTCCGTTCCCCTTGACTCCGTACCTCGATACATGTAGTCAATGTCTTCGTAATTTACAGACGAAAGGTTCAGCTTCTTGAAGGAGAAATTCACAGAACCTCCCCTCCCCTTTTGCTGGGAGCTTGATCTCGACGCCGAGCAAGCAGAGTTCGAGCGACAACAAGCCGCCGGGGAGCTCGATGAATACGACAATACTTCTGATGGGGATTAAGAACCGTCCTTAGTATCTTGCTTTGTCCGAAGCCGATGTTCATGAAATGTGAAGTTGTTTCGACTGACGACGGAGTCCCGAGTCTAAAGCAACTCTTGTATTCGAGCTCGTCTATATAATGACTACATCAAAACGTCTAAACAGTTTCCACCTTCCGATATCCGTGAAGGTTGGTCGGGACGCCCTGCGCCAGTGCGGGCCTGGATTGAAGGTGCGTCGAGGCGCCTGTCAGTCATCGCTCTGTTTTCCCATCTCGTTTTGTCGCTTAACTGTGGGAGCGGAAGAGTGCATTCTGTCGGAGGAATGATGGGAGGGCTGATAGGACGACGAGACCTGCAGCGGATTGAAGAGGAAGACGAGAGAGGCAGAGGCGGAGAGGACTATGGTGGAGAGAGAGGACGCGTCGAGGACCCAGCGTTTCAGTGTTAAGTGAGGAACTGTCATCGGTCAAGATTCCTAAGTGAATAAGACATGA
>JASZXU010000455.1:0-21157 GCA_035521515.1 Phenoliferia sp. Uapishka_3 | reverse complement strand
TACAGGTAGGTGGCTTCCTCCCTGGACCGGCAGTTGCGTCGACAACTGTGAAAGATTAGAAGTGGTCAGCATCATGCAGCAGTCGCCCTTCCGCGCTCTTCGACCAGAATCCACGACTACCAAAATAAAACACTAACCTTTGCTGGTAGGCTTGATGGTACGCTTGCGCCCGGGTACCGATTTGCTGGCAGCAGGCGGAGAGGTCGGTTCGGTTGCTTGGGGCGCTTTCCGCTTTGGTGGCATGGCGGGAGCGTGTAAGTTGGTGCTGAGAAAAGCTTAGAGTGCCGAAAGGTGCAAGCCCGAGGTGAGCAAGGAGGAGGACGGATAGGAGGGCGGGCAGGAGGAGAGGAAGCGAGAAGGAAGCCGAGAGGAGGGGCTCGGCATGGTGCACAGACGCGTGCCAATCCAGGAAGTTGAGGCACACACCTGTGTAACTAGTGTGAAGGAATGACGCATGTGCGTGTAGACGGAAACACAGGTGTGTAGTGTCATTTGCGCAAGATGTGTACTTCTATTAAACGCAACGTTTACCGCGCTCTATCCGGGGTGTGACGACGATGTTGATTTTTTTAGCGCTGCGCTGAATGGAGGCGCTGGCTTCGTTTGAAAGTGTTTAGGGAGCGTCAGGAAGGCCGGGGTGGATTTTGAGGAAGGAAGATGGAGAGTGAGGTGCTGTGGCGGAGTCGGAAACATGCTCCTTTTTGTATGGCTCGTTGCGGGCGCAATTGCCGGCTTGACATCAACTTGGGGTTCGCCAAACTCACTCTCAGAGCTCTCTGAATCCGAGGCTTTGCAGACAAGGTTGGCTGTGTGTAATGGAGTGTCGTCAAAATTGGGTGAAGAAGTGGCGACCGGTGGAGGTGAATGTGAAGGTGACGGATCGCGACAGTAGCGTGTACCTTGAGGCAGAATCTCGAAAGCATCGGAGGTTGGAGCAAAAGAAACTCTTCGCTTTGGCACGGGCTGAATCGGAATCTGGGGGATGCGCGAGTGAATATCGCAACTATAGCCCTGCAAAGCTGAGACTTACCTTCTTCGTCCCTCGCAAAACAAAACGCAATTCCGCAGCCCGGGGCCTGATCATTTTTCCAACAACTTCGTCATCTCCCGGCTCTACACCTTCAATCTCCCACCAAGAGGCGGAAGGATTGGAAACAAAGCGGTCTGCTCTTCTAGATTTTGCGGAGTGTCTACTGGGTTGTAAAGACCAGGAGCCTCCTCAAAGTCTAGATACCATAGAGAGATGTATTCACTTGACAACTTTATCAAGCTCGAGAAAGACTCACCTTGAATTCTGAGCGCTGTTGCGTTGCGGATCCTAAGCTTCGCAAGGGCCACAGTCACGGAGAAGACAGGAGCCTGAGGATCGCCGTTTTCCAGCGCAACTACTGGAAGCCGGACTTGAACAGTCATAGGCTGCTGATCCGAGAAGTTTGGTACATTGGTATTGTCATTTTGCGACTCGACGACCAGCGTAACGGAGAGGAGGCTCCCAGTTTCTGGCGCTTTAAGGGCATCTAGGTGGCTCAGAAGTGTCTGAGGGGGAGGCGCAGTAGCCGAAGCCATCTTGACGGACTTCCCGATACCTGAGAAGAGCAGTCTGCAATTGATATCACCACACACGCAAGCACAGGATGAAAGAAAGCCTACCATGGGCTGAAACATCCAGTTCTTCCGCCAGCAGCCCAGCATCTGCATCTAAAGCATCCTGTAGCTCACCTGGTACTATATCCACCACTTCCGTCTCCCGCTCCGCGTCCTGCTCATTGACATCCCCATTGTCCGGCTCCTCCGCGGACTTGCCCTCATCACGCAGATCTTCCTTCTTCCCCTTCCACCTTCCCCTCGTGTTGGTCTCTCCGGAAGTGGCTTTTGCTTTACTTTGTGCTAGAATGTCAGCTAGAGACCCAGCGGGTGGAGGATTTGGAGTGAGAGCGTCCGCGGAGGAGCGAGAGGAGGCACGAGTGCCGTGCGAGTGGGGGGGAGGTGCCTTAGCCATTTGTGCTGCTTGAAGTTTCTTTGCAGAGCTGAAAGGAAAGAAGAGCATTTCACTCATTTTGAAGAGTGAGGTGCCGTGAAGGACGTACCGCGAAGCAACAACGTCATCTTGCTCCCTAGCAGCCTTGACATCTTCTGACTTCTCTAAAGCCAATTTCCTGCCCTTGTTTGCGGCTGTGGGTGCCATTTTCCGATGTTGGATGTGTGCTGGTTGCTGTGGAGCTCTACTGGAAGTGCTTTTGCAGCATTGTTGCGACTGCAAACCAAATTACCAAATATGGCAAAGTTACTAAGAATACTAATTAATTGCAACTAAGTGACTTAACCCCCGGAATTGATAAGTACTGCTCATCCCAGTGTCAGCTCTTCATTGTCTTCCGGCGTTATTAGCCAATGTAGTGTACCCGCTTCAATGATGATTTGTGCAGCTGCGTTGTAGCAACCTTGGTTGCAAAATGAGCAGTGACACGTCACCCAAAGGGAGTTAGTTGTGAATCGTTGGCATCAAGTCACAGGCACAGGGTAGAAAGCTGTGGCAGGATGAGGAATCTGAAGCAGGTCTGTGCAAGTTTCTGCACTTTTTTGGTCTGAAGTGGTTCTGAAGAACAGTTTTCCTGGGCCAAAATTGAAGCTTCTCAGACCCACCTCAGGAAAAAAAGGCTGAAGCTTTCACAGATCAGCTCCAGATTGAAGAGTCTTCCTGCCTTTTCCACCCTGTGAGGTGGCTTGGCATTAAGAGTAGCTTCCTCTACTGAGATCAACTAATTTTGTTGAACAAAATGGGGAGCCTGAAAGCCCTCATTGTGGGGTGAAGGTTGCTGTTGGGTATTAGAGAGAGACGGGAGTTTGGATGATGATATTCACCCTGGAGTTGCAACACCTGGATAGCAAAGGAGACCAAGATTGAGGTCTTGAGACACCACTGGGCCTAACACCAGGGGCATTACTGCCCTGCAGGTGTTTTTTCTTTTTCCTTTTTTCTTTTTTGAAGACCAGGTAAGGCATTTACGGGCAAAACCACTACTGACAAGCACGAGTTTGACGCTCGATGTGTGGAAAGAACTCAGATTTTGTCCAAAAACCACTCAAGCCCACTTGAAGATATCTGGATGGTCAAGCACCACATAAAGCAGAGGAGGAGAGTGGGGGAATATGCAAAAGGGTTTGATGTGAAGAAACTAGAAAGGTCCTAAGCGCAAGTGGAGAGCCTTGTAACGGTAAGTGGGTTTTAGGATTATGCAGAAGTAGTTGGAACAAAAGTGGGATGTGAACAAAGGTGTTACCCAGTATCTTGGATCTCTCAAAAAATGATGTAGGGCGGTGAGTTGCTCTTTGTCATCGAGGTTGAGCGGTGCCAATGATTTCCAAGAAATCAAAGAGTATTTCACAAGGGGTGGGTGCTGATCTGGGGGCTGATGGGAGACACACTTCCAGGAATATGAGCAACTATCTCTCTCAGGTTTTGTGATGATCATTATGTTCTAGCGATTGTTGCTGATTGTCTGTGAAGTTGTTGCTCGTTCATAATCGAATTGGAACGTTGGTAAATTGTACATTAAAGCTTGGTTATAGACCCTGATAGATCACTATGTGATACTTGGTCGGTCTTGTAATGAAAGGAAAGAGGGAGAGGGAGATGGAAAAAGAGAGAACAGATGAGGAGAACATCAGTACAGAAGGAAATCGCTTGACAACGCTTGGCGAGCATTGGCGAGCATTGGCGAGCGCGCCAATGACCACGAGCGTTTCAAGTGGTTGGGTTTAGGAAACACTCGTCCAATCGAGCCAATGGCTTCCCAATTGTTTGTTCAATCTCTGTTAATCATTGTGCAATCCAGCAAACTGTTGGAGCATGTGTAACCAAGTATCCCAGAATGCTCCAAGCAGTCCGAGGCAAGCTCGTTCAAGGCACGCAATTCTCGAAAATCCTCGCCAGAACAACGAACAAAACGCAGAAATTATGGGAAAGTAACGTTCCAAAAGAAAGAAAACTACGTCATCGTGGAAGGGGAGAATATCAAGCAACAAAAGCCTCTCTTCCAATCTTCGCTCAGAACGCCACCCGAACATTCACAAAACCCCACCATCCGATCCAGGCACCACCACCACCGCCAACCAGGAAATCCCACGCCCACCCACCCAGCCTACGCGCGGCGCCTGAAAAGAGCAGCACGAGCGGCGTCCCCACTGGCCGCTACCGTAGCCAACCTGCCAAGCCCAGCCAAGTGCGCTCCCGCCAACGCCCAGAGCTTGAGCATAACGACGTTTTGTTGGTCGACCGTCAGCGTCCTGGCGAGCAGCATCAAGTTCCCGCACTCTTGTTGGTAGTCCTCGTTGAAATTGTAGGACCCCTTGCCGTTTTTGGCGTGTTCGAGCGTGCGCAAGATCTGAAGAAAAAGAACTCGAACGTCAGCGGCATCCTCGCTCCCTCCACTCGCGCGCGACCACCTAGCACTCACACCTGCATACGCAATCCCCAACACCCCAAATGCCACCTCCAGACAGTCCGCACGCTCTGCCGCGCCCTCATCCAGCATAAGAGCCGGCAACGAGAAGCCGGAACCGAGTAAGTTGATCGCCACCGTATGCAGCAAGCTTCCGAGAAAGAGGTTGTCGTCATCCTTTATGTGAGCCTAGCGCATAACAGGTCCGAAAGTCAGTCAAGGCAAGCAGCTCAGTCGGGACAGACACCACAACGTACCTGGCCGTCAGCACGCAGATTCTCGTTAGAATCCAACGCTGCAGTGGCGGCTCTGATCGAATCCGAGTCGAACTCCCTATCCCGACTACCGACCAGGAGCTTCAGGTTGTAGTGCTTGACTACGTGGTCTCGAGCCTCAGCCCCGCACGCCGAGATCCAGCTTTTGGCGTTCTGATAGAGCTGTTACACGACGAAAGAGAGTCAGCTCTGGCATACCAATAGCGAGTGGGCCATCAGAACGGAAGACCTCCCCAAAGCCTGGAAGCCGGCATGCCACGAGATCTTGACGTGCAGCTGGACCCTGGCCTTCAAGAGAAGCCCGTTGACCTCGGCCTGGAGGTCACCTGCACAAGCTCATGCTTTACCAGCGCGAATCAGCTTGTATCTGACCTGGTTACACATTGTAGTGAAGGTAGCCTTCTCCAGTGTGTCCATATCAGCGACAACAAACTGCCCGTTGCCACCACTACCCTTACCACCCATCGGACGGAACAAGGTAGGAGGAGACTTCCGCTGCTGGTTGCCTTGCGGAGGGAGGTCCTCGCACTTGACTTCGGCGAACGTCGCATCCTGCAAGCGCAGACGAGATGAGCCTGAACCCAACCCCAAATAAACAAGCCAGAAACCAAACCAAAGCTCACCTCATACTCGGCCTCAGCAACCAACTTTTTCTGCAATTGAATTGAGTCGCGTCGGTCAATGGGATGCACGAGGGAGACTGTAGGGAAGATACACTCACGATGTTCTTGGACCGATTCTTCTTCACCTCTGGCTTAGGCTGTCATACACAGTGAACCGCGCGTCAGCTCCAGAAACGCAAGCATGCTCACACCAATCTCCGCGTCCACGGACCGGATCTGCCGACCTTCGAGGCGCGGCCTCGCGCTCATCGTTGTGACCCTGTATGGAAAAGGGAAAAATAGAAACAATTAGCATTGATGGCAGACTCAGACAAAGAAACGGGCCGCGTACGCTGTTGTCGCTGCCCTCCACGTCGAATGTCTTAGTACGTTTGGCTCCCGACTTTTTCGTCCCGGAGGACGAAGAAGGCGCAGCGCGCTTTTTGGGGGCAATAACCTGTTGTCAGAACATCCGTCAATGACTAGTGAATTGAGGTCAGGCTTGAGAAGAAGCGTACCGGGCTCGAGCCAGGACCAGGGCTGTGAGGGGCACCCACGTGAGACTCGTTGTCGCTGTCGGAACCCTCCTGTCCAGAACCGCCTGGTGAGCTGCCTGCGTATTCGGACCCCGATTGAGTCGCCGTCGATCCAGCACTCCTACGCTTGGGGGCGGGACTCGAGGCCTTCGAGGCTTTTGAGGCCCTCGAAGCCTTCTGCGGGGTAACTATAGTGTCATCGACAATGCTGCCCTCGGATTCAGACGCGACCGCAACGTCCGCATCTTCTCGAAATGGTGGCTCCGGCCTGTCGACATACGGGTTCAACAAGAGGCGAGAGCACAAGTCACAAAACAAGACGGTCCCACTCACGACTGCGACCCGTCACGGTCATCATCCCGGCTCTCCTTCGTGCGACTGCGCTTGACTTTCCCATCCTCCTGCTTGTGCCTAGGTGCCGTGATGGCAGAAGGAATGGAAGGTCAGGTCAGTTATCCAAACCTGCGACGACAAGGTTAAAGGCGTACGCGACCTGAGCCCTCTGTCCCCCTTTCTGTGCCTGCGGACCCTTCGCGCTCGAGGACTTCTTCTTCTTACTGCATCGATTAAGGCGTCCTCAGCGATGATATGGTGACTGACCGAAGAAGGCCGCGCGGTCACGAGCACCGAACGAAACGTACTTATACCGTGCACCGTTGTTGGCCTGCTGTGTCCTATTGATTACAATCGGTGGAAGGAGAAGTCAGGTGGCAAGGTCCAACAGAAATCGTGAGAACATTGCTTTGACAAACTGTGCGCCCGACTTCTTGTGGTTGGCCTTCGTCTTCTCGGGGCTGCGTTCCTTGTGTCCGTTCCTATACGGCATTCGTACTTTCAGTCGACAACCCCACACGCACAGCAGAATGGAAGGTGTACGAACTGGAGATTGCTAAGTACACGTGCTTCAGATCGTTGCATCAATTGGTATACCCGTGTCGAAGAAAAACTGACTCGAGGGTGGTGTCCCGTTTCTTCATGAGTGACTCTTGCGTGTCGGCAACAGGAACAGGGGCGACCCTAGATGCAAGAAGAAGGGCTCAGAGGGGAGGAACGGGGTTCAGGAACAAAGCCATCGTACTTTGCCGGTTTCGATGCCTTCAGTTCGGCCGGCGTCGAGCTCACGTGCAAAAGCGCGTCTGCGTGCGAGCCACGGAAAGAGGACAACAGAGTTCCGCCATTGTCCCTCTGCTCAGCTCCTATGGCAGACCGATAGCCCTCGGAGGGGTTGACTGGTCGAAGCAGGCGGGGACTGCTTCGTCCCAGACCCAGATCTGGATCCTGGCATTCTGAAACCAGCACAGGGTTCGTTAGTGACAAGGTTCACTAGCGAGGGGGTGGGAATAAGCAACAAAGAAGAAGACCGACATGGTGATGGTGACAAATAGGTTTAGTGGGCGAGGCGAGTACGAAGACCTGGGGACTCAGCGTGGTCAGGAGGGCGTGAGGTGGGTAAGAGGGTTGTCGGGAGGGTGTGGTGCTGAGGGGTGAAAGAAACAGGCTCAACGGAGAGGAAGGGCTCAGTCTGATCGACGCGACTTAGTCAAAAATAAAAAGGGCTGGCTCCGCACCGGAGTGGGCGTCTCGTAGGTCAGGTGACCTGACTGCGAGGGCGCGACAGATCAGCAACATTATTGACATGTCTGAATCGAAGACATGCCGAGAGTATCTATGTGCAGGTACACCGCGGTCAGGTTGGCAGGAACGGGAATGCGAGAGGTACATACTCGGGTGTGATCGTGGCTGAATCGCGGGTGTGATTCCCGTTGTTGTGATCGTGAGCAAGCGTTGTTGTGATCGTGAGCGAGCGGCCGGCAGGAGACTTGACACCTACAATGACCCCGAAAGTCAGTCAGTGATGGTGGCAGCACAAACGTGGGAACGACGACGATCCAGAACGCGCTCACGAACGAAAGTTGTTGGGGTGGGCAGATGGCGCGGGAGCTGCACCCCCCAGTTGGTTGGGCGAGACCGGCGTCGAATTGGGGTACCTTCGAATGTGATGGTCGCATGGGGCGTTTGTTTGTTGTTGTCGTGACGTCCTGAAGGGAGAAGCGAAGCGCAGGTCCAACGGGCGAGTAGGGCGTTAAGGACAAGGAACCGAGCGGCTGCAAAAGGACAAATTTCTCACTTCCCGAGCAGCTCCTTCCGGAGCCAGCCCAGTCTCGGCTTGAGTGGCGTTTGTGGCGTTCCGTTGCGTTTCGTGAGGGCGATGATCTATCGCGGTCGCGTCAAAACGCGCATCTGTGGCTGCTGGATCTCTGTGAATTTAATAAGTCAGCTCTCTTCGTATCACCCATCCCATCAAAACCCACCGCCTGTCCCTATCCTCACACTCCCATGCCTGTCTTGCTCCACGACGTCTGCGGCTGGACGCATTGTCGCCAGCACATCAGACATAACACCCCCGGTGCACTGTACCGCCACTACATTATCAAGCACAACGGTCGACAACCTCCTGCTCAGGGCTACGAGTCCGCAGAGGAAGAAGAACCTCACCCAGATGCCGAGCTTCTCAACCAGGCATTTTGGGCGGCCCAGGAGCAGCGACGGCGCGGTCGCGAGGAGGGCCGCATGGACGGAGTTGAAGCGGGTGATGGTCTTCGCGAGTTCGTCGAGGAGAGGTTTCCGAACGCGGGTTGGGCGTGCACCGAAGCAGGGGAATTTTTGCCCGAGCGTGACCCGCAACCCCGAGTGGAGGGGCTCTTTGCAGACCCAGGCGAGCCTTTCGCGCCATTCGACGACGTACGACAGTACGGCTGGGCCGACCGCATTTCCAAGTTCCGGATGTCCAAGGCGCAAGTCGATGCACACATGAGGCGCCACGCCGAGCAGGTGAGCTCCAACTTTCTCTGTAGACGGACCGAGCTCATTCGACCCTCTGATCCTGTTCTCCCGCAAAAGGAGCCCACGGAGCCAGCTTTTACCACTTTCGACCATTACCGAAAGAAGGTTGACCAGATCGAATATGGTGCGCAACTTTCATATACATTGCCGCGACAAGGTAGCAACTTACCGCGGTGTCTCTCTTGCCGCAGGTCCCGAGTGGGCGACTTGGCGCAAGCTAGTCTTCAAAGTTGCACCCGAAGACCTACCGGTCGACGCCTATACCTTGTACCCCTTCCTTGAGGATTTGCAGGTCTTCTACTACCGCAACACGGACGCGGTGCTTTGAGACCTCCTTCGCAACCCCGCCTTCGTCGGACGCCAGGCGTACTCTCCAGTCCGCCACACCTTGCCGGACAGTCCATTCATAATCGAGCCACACACTGCCAGCAAGGCGTGGGCTTTCCAGGCAAGCTGCATAACCCATCCTGCCCTCAACTATTCTTTGGAGACTGACACCTGAGACCCCACAGGAGACCCTGGACCTCGGGACAACCGCAGTACGCTTGACCCTTGCCTCTGATGGTACGACCTGCTCGATGGCCTCGGGAAACGCCACAGTGCATCCGGTATACCTTTCGACTTCCTTGAACGATGCGTCTCTCATCCGCGAAGATCGCGGGGCGCTCGTTGTCGTCGGGTTCACTCCGACTCTCAAATGTACGATGCCGCCAACATTCTTCACCGCTCAAACCAGTAATGATTTCATCTCTATTCAGGCAAGGACACTGCATCCGGAGTGCGCGAGATGTTCGCGAGATATGCTCGGCAGGTGCGCCACCATTGCATGAGGTCAGTTCGCTTTTACATAGATTTACTTTGCGCTCTCGAGGCTGACCTCCGCGACGTGGGGAGCAGTATATTATTGGAGCCCCTGAGGAAAATTCTGGAGGCCGACCAGCTCCGCCAGACGGCAGATGGATGGTGGCGCTGGTGCCGCGCTTACCTCGGGTGCCAGCCCGTCGATTATCCCGAGGGAGGCTGGCTCCTTTCCGTTTTCAAGAACTGGGTGGTCTGGTGAGTTGTCACCCTCTTTACTCGCAGGCGCCGTTGGACTCATCACGTCGCGAATCCAGCTGCGAGGCTCGTCCTGAACAGCTTGGCGACGGGGTCGGCGTCGCTCACACCTCTGAGAGCTTGGCCGCCCATCGAGCACTCGGTGCCGTACATGCTAGGAGCGTGGGCTTACACATGGAAAAGGTCAGCCGGTTTTGAGCTCTTGGCGAGGCGATGCGATGCAACGACGAAGGCTAAGTGAGGTGAACGCTGATCCTGCGAACCTGCACTGCTCGCAGCCATTTTACGACAAGTTTGGGATCGACGGTCACGCTCTCATCATTGCGGACCTCCTTCATCAGCTGACGAAGGGTAGGTTGCTATCTCCTGTGGCGTCCGAGGTGTGATTTTGACTTCCCGGTTCGGTCTGCAGGCGCGTTCAAGGACTGGACGCTGGATACGCTCGTCAAAGCCTACCTCAAAGACGCTTGTGGCGGTGGCACTCCTTACGACCGTGTGATGAAGGAGATAGCTCGAAGGTTGGCGCGCCGCTACAGACGCGACTCTTCTTTGTAATGATGCTTTCACTGTTACTACCACAGGCTGGAGGTCCTGCCCCCCCATTCGAACCTGCTTCGCTTCAAGACGGGAATCGAGTTTTCTCAGTGGACAGGCAAAGACTCACGTGCGCTTATGGTGGTACGTCAAACCTTCCGAGACGCCACTGGCCTTCCACGGAGACCCATTAGCCAAACAACAAATGACCTGAGACCCTCCATTTCGTTCTAGATCATCTCCTTGGCACTTTGGGGTTCTTAATCTGCTATTTTTGGTCTTTCTGCGAAGCTGACGTTCCACCGCTGTCTCAGACTTGTCTTGGGGAGAGGAAGGGACCGAAGGCCACCACACGGCATTGGATGAGGTATCTCAGAGTATTACTTTGATCACGGTCATTTATATGTATGCTGCCGGTCTGGAGTCGACAGCTACGGACCGCCAGATGGAAAATGAGGCAATTAGGCTCTATCACGACGTAAGCCCCTACAGCGCATACTCCATTCCGAGAACGCAATTCGAGAACGGCATACCATACTGACCCGTGCCTCTTTTCCTGCAGGTCATTTGCTACGCCTTTGAGGACGAGCGGGAGGCGCATGGGTACAACTGGGCACGGCTGCACAGTATGTTTCACTACGTCGATTGGACTGAGACCAATGAAACGGCGCCTCATTCGGATACGTCACACTACGAGGTCAGTGCCCCGCTCTCTCTTCTCCTTTAAACGACAACGAAGTCTGACCGCACGAACGTGCGCGATTCACAGACCGCTCATATTCGCGCTGTCAAACCTCCCTACTGAGCGTCAAATCGATGCAACGCCATCGTCCAAATTCTGCGTGCCAATACCAGGCCCGACTGCCTCGCATCCCTCAGAGGACGCCTGGAGCTGTCTGGGACCATTCCGACAGCCTGTCCGATGCTCCCGCCAGTCTATCAAGAAGCCTTGACTACGCTGCCGACTAGAGGAGGTTTGCTCTTCTCGCTTCAGTCAAGGAGGATCTCGGTAACAGCTCATCTTTTTCCGCCTGAACCAGATCGCGGAGGCCGACTTCGACTTGGAGATCTCGAGGATCAGCGCGATCTTCCGGGTTTCGCGGCCGCGGTGAGTGTTGCTACCTATTGACCGGCGTCCCAGACTGACACCATCGCTTGCAGACCTCACGGTTCCTCGCTACATACTTTGATTTGCCCGGCTTCGAATACCAGGGCAGGGTTGAGACGCACACCGTGGCCAGCGCGAGCTTTCCGGTTTACGGCAAACCCGCTTACCTGAGTAATGACACCTGTCGTAAGTCGTTGATGTGCAGCAGGGGCGACAGCTTAGAGGCTGACCTACCACCGTTACCTTGTGCTGCAGAGTTAATGAACCAGCGTATCTACGCCACTCGTGACTATCCTTATCGTGGGGAGGAAGGCTCAATTCGTGGCCCACGCCATGACACCGTACTCGTGCGCAACACGCGCCACGCTGAGCTCAAAGGCGATGGCTTTGATGCTTACGACGTCATGCGAGCGCGACTTTTCTTCACGGTTCGGTACCGAGGACGTCGAGTCGAGCTGTGCTTTGGCAAGGTGTTCATGAAAGTGAGCATTAGCACTTCTCCCAGCTTGCCTCCACTTGCCAAGTCTGATGGTCGAATTTAACAGGTCCCCAACCATCCGGCCACTCTAGTGATCCTCCAGCCTGTCGTGTTCCCCGTTGACGTCGCTGGAGAGCCGTTATACCGCGTCGTCTTGGTATCCGACATACTTCGGACCGTCCACCTGCAACCACTCTTCGGGAAGCTGGGAGTCCCGAAGGATCTCACCTTCATGGAGACCTTAGACCGTTGGAGAGGGAGCTACGCCGTCGGTGTCTTCACCGACCAACATACTTTCCGGCTTCTTTTTCGACCAGACGCAGCTCGTTATATCCGTCCAATTCCGCGTTGAATTCAAGTAGTAGTCTTGCAATGTGATTCGAAGTCTCCTTGTACGTCTAGGTGCTCGCGAGAGCTCAGCCGATTGGCATTCCAGCGCTCTCGTCTGTACGAACGCATCCGTGTGAGTGTGTAGGTGCTTGTGGGACCTCGTCCAGAAAGCATTCAAGTTCACGCGCTCCCTTCCCGTCTGCAATAAATCTTGTTTTCTAGTACGACTATCCGAACTCGAGCGCGAAGGGCATCACGTTATGTTCGGCGATAGTCCAAGGTGCGGTGCAAATTTTCACCGGTTGTGCGCGAAGCAACGGGAGAGCTGAGGTGGTTCAGCATCACTCAAATGTCGGAAAGCACTCGTTCTGTGAGGAGGTAGCTCGAGGCTGAAACACGGATTTCAAAAGACTGAAAAGACACCTGACCACCGGATGGGCGTGATATGGGCGTGGGCGTGCGAGTCTCCAACAGCGTTGAGTCGGAAGGGATCCATTCGTCTGGTACGGTAACCGACAAATCTGGTTCATGTTTCAAGACGCACTTGTTCTCCGCATCGAAACTATTGCATAGAAGAGAATGGCGAAATGACATGGTTTGTAACAGTGGTGGCTTGACCTCCGTCTCAGAGTCCCATTCAGCCGCCGACGTCCATTGAGCCACTCTTCGTCAAAGTAACTATCCAGCCTCGGAAGCTTCTTTGTTCTCAGATCACTTTAAGTGTAGTTCAAGAAAAGCGGAATAAGTGGAGGAACGGGATCATTCACAAGGTTAGTTAGATCACTTGCGTGATTCCACTTGCGGCTGCGACGCTTAGGCGCCTTCCCATTTCAACGATGGCGGAACCGCCCTCAAGTTTGACCATCCTACCTCGGTTCGAGCTAGACGCGAGCTCATTAAGGCAAAAAGCAGCCGTGTGGACGAGCACTGATGAAGAGAATTTACAAGCGGTTGAGACCACGCGTGTTTGACTTCATGCCAGTTAACCTGATTCCCATGAAGGCATAAAATTATGCAGCACCCGAGATTTACTTGATTGCCGCACGGTACATCCTTTCGGTTGCAACCATCAAGTAATTGCAGTCGGGGTTTCTGGATCGGGTTGTGAATTGTGCGCCTCGCGAATGCCCCCACTTGACCCTCAACGGGAGGGAATGCCGGGTTGATGGACGCAGCTGATTACGCTGCACCACTGGATGAAGGCAGTGTCTTCTCAATACGGGAGGCCTGAAAGAAACTCCTCTTCTTGAATAACGTTCCTCGTTCAAGGAGATGACTGGTCCCCTGTGGGCGTACTTTCGCTCGGCAGAAACGACGGACGTCGCTGGCCTCACGCAGTTGCCGCTCCGGTGGAAGGCAATGCTTAAGACTGCCTTGACCCTCGCGCCTTCGCTGGGTACTCCTCACCGGATGACACAGCACAATTTAAACCCTCATTATGATGGCCCGTAGTTTATATTTCGCGAATCTCTCAAGCCTCACGAAACCCGAAGCATAAAGCAGCTGCGATAGGCCCTTGCGGCACGCCTCTTAATGGAATTCGCCACGGTGTGAACGAGAGCGCAGCACTTTTGGGGAGCCTCAATTCCGCGGAGGCATCCCTTTCGACGCTACACATTGGATCCGGTATGCGGGAATGGGCTTCTTGTAAAGACAGAGCCGAAATTTCGCCTGATTCCGGCGAAACACTCAGGTCGGTGGGTCACATGAATTCCGATGGCAGGGTGACGACCGACCGCCGCGGTCGCCTCGCTCTGCTCTCTCTCTATCGTGAGTCTCGCAAGCTTCAGTTGCCATGAGCCAGCCAAAGTTTTTTTTTTCAAGTTTCCTATAACTATAGGATCTAACACATCCATGCAAATTGTTGTCCAACTACCCCCGCTGTGGCGAATAGTCTGCTATGGTTTTCCGAGGTGTCAGCCACATTGCACCAAAGCCACAATGCACCTCTACTTACCTAGCCAGACTTACTGGTCGTGGTGAGGCCCATCAAGGTCTACCCCAGCATCCTCGGCGCTTTCGCGTAAGAAAGCCTCTAGGTCAGCCGGGCTTGCCATATAAAGTCTCGCAAGTCCGTTCAGAATCGCCCGCTGCAAAACAGTCTCAGCCGCGTACTACGGAAATAGCGAGGTAGGCTTACGTTGTTTGATTCGACGTCTACAGGGAGTTTGAACCCGTGGTTAGGGAAATCAAGGATCATCAACATGAGGCCGACCTCTTGACGAGACCACGCCTGGGCTATCAAAGCAAAATATCAGTCGTGATGAACCACACACCAACAATGATTTCAGCCATACGAGCGCGCTCGGTAGGTTTCGTTACAATATACATATTCCTGACGCCGTCGTTCACGCTCCGGATAAGGAAGCTGAACGAGAAGCCAAATTTGCCTGCGAACTTGTCCAGTGCTTCCGCCTGGATAGACATCATCAGTACAAGAAGCAGCAATGAGGGCGTAACTTCATACGAATTCAGCGGTCACCCCGGTAATACTTGGCCCTCTGTAACGGAACGGCCCATTCTGATCAAAATTGGCGACGTAGGACTCGTGATTGAACGGTGAAAGGAGGTAGGGAGGTGATATCATGGCGCGTTAAGGGTAAGTGATGGTAACGGTGAAGATAGTGCCGAAAGAGTCGCAGAGAAGAGAGACTATTTCGCAGCCAGCGGCAGAGCGGCAGAACGATCGTCTGCTCCAAGCCCTTTGTGGCGTTTCCCGTCGACGCCACAAAAAGAGGCAATCGCCGGTTGTGCACTTCCCGTTAGGCCGAACGCGTAATCACCCATTCCGATCTTGAACGCCATCACACTTCTCGCTGCCCTGGATTGGAGCGGAGCGTCGCGAAGAAAGCCAGACAAGCGACGTCGCGACGTCAATCGAGAAAGGGCCTGCATGAGTACTGAGTTCCCCGAACAGAACAAGGAAGCGCACCGGAGGATCCAGGGCCAGAACAAAAAACTTGTGACATGTATTTTGGTCTCGACAGCGGGCACCCGCGATTCGGCAGGTGAAAAACTTTGCTCGACTATTGGCACTTGCCGCAGTTGATCGTCTCACGTCGCGCTCAACAGCTTGGTTCAGACAAGGAGACTCGTGATTATAAATCGTTCTACGGATCTACATGCGAGCAGGTCGCGCGGTCCCATGGTACCGTCGTGGCGTAGAACTCCCCAAGGACCGGAGACTTCTCTGAGTGTCCTTCTTGACCGCCCGAGTGACCCTCTGCAGACCTTGCACGCTTTTTTGAGGCACGACTACCTTGGCGACCTTGACCCGTGCAGCAACGACTCCTCGCGCCTTCCTTGAATTGTCCGCCAGTGTGATGACGGCGTCGCGCACCACCATGAGCGTAGCCTCGACCTCGACTCGCTCTTGATCTTCGTCTGCCACCAACGCACCGTGGATAGCGTGGAGAGCAGGCTGCCAGGGCTCGGGGACGGCCTTTGGCTCGGTCGGCTTGACTGTTTGTGGACGACCTTCCTTGATTGCGGCCGCAAGGACCGGCAGTAACAGCGAAGAGTAGTACGCTGCCAGGCGTAAGCGCGATGAGCTACCGTACCCATTGATCTCGTAGCGTTATGCATAGACTGACCGAGAACACGATAATGCGATGGTGGCCATTTGCCGTGGTAGTCGGCCCATTGCGCCAAGAAGAGCTCGAGGGTCATGTCGCACTCGGCGTACAACCTAGCCAGTCCGCTGAGGGTGATCAACTTGAGGACGAGACTTAGGTAAGTGGTCTAGCCATAGCCATAGCTTGAGACTCAGGATGCTAACATTGCTGTAATAATTATCTCTTTCCCGGTAGGGCGACAGAAGGAGCGAGGAAATGGTCTCGTTGCATGTGAAGCGATTCGGAAAGTCATGGCGGCGCAACATGTTCTCGACGTCGAAGGTTGTCCACTCCATCACTAAAGTAGCCAGGCTTAGCTTCAGTTCAGCAAGCTCGACAGGCGTACACTCAGACTCACGTAAGTGCCAATTCAACCGCCTGCGATGGATTCGTTGAGCAGGAGGATCAACTCCCACGACTTCATACCGTATTGCGCTGCGAAGGTGGCCAACGCGTTTCTCTGTCACAGACCTCAAGCTCAATTGGTGACGAGCCAAGCCAATACTCATGCAAACTCACCACAGGATTGGGAACGAAGGCGTCACTGGGTGTGAGGAGAGGTGGGACGTAGTTGCCTCGGTCGTGGTACCGATGGACGTACTCCTCCGGGGCTCGAGGTGCAACGAGGTAGGCGGCCATGGATGTGATGAGGCGGATTGGACGAAGTTGGCTGCGGAGGGAAGAGATGCCTTCCGAACGCGAAAGATACTTGTTAAGTGGAGAGAAGATAGCGGCGGCCCCTATTCGGCCACCCGAGCCGGTGGAGGTGTGTCTCAGACATTCTGGTATGACTGACATATTGCCACTCAACGGCAGCCAGCAACGCACATGGATCACGGCATCAACAACACAGAGCAAACAACAATGTCGGCAGTAATTGTGCCGATCGGTACTTGGTCGGGACTGCCAGTCGCGGTGGCGTACGCCTCACCGACCTTCTGCCTGTCTGAAGAGACCTAGGCAACCGCAGACACTCGACACCCCCACCGCAAGCACAACAACAACAACAGTCAAGAACCTCGTGGTTGACCGGTCGGTCTTCGACGATGGCCAACGGCTCGCGGGATTGACAAGAATGAGGGTGTTGTTGCACGACGAGGCCGAATCGAGCTGAGTCAGGCGGGTGTGGCGTTTGTGGCGTTCACCAGCAGGCTAGGTCCCAGGGTCCAGTTAAGGTGAGCGTTCTCATTCTCAATCGAATTAAGTGTGACCAGCATGAAAGTCCGACTGACTGCTGAAACAGCGACTGATTCGGCAAGCCCGAAGGAACCTCGACGCGTCGACTTCCGTCTTTCTTAATTGCTCGCGCTCCCCGCTCTCTCGTCTTCATCAATCGTTCGATATTACGCATCACACTACCTCCTCTCTTTCACACAGCCGACTCTCTTTCCAGCATGTTTGCTTCCCCTCGCCCAGCCACTACAGCCTTCGACTTCACGCACCCCGCCGGCGAGGCTGCCCGAGGCTTTACGCCCAACAAGAACTTCGCCGAGTACATAAGCCAAACACCAAAGGTCATCTCGAAACTGGTCAGGCATATCCACGAGCAAGTAAGCGCCTCCGCCTCCTCACCTCACGGTCCCGATCTCCTCTTTTGGCCTCACGTTATGTCGGGGCCCGACAGAAATGCGCTGAACCTGAGCTCACAAAGTCTCGATTTTTGTTCAGATCAACGCTTCAGAAGAAACCAGGGCTAGTTGTAACCGCCGGAACCACGTCTTGAGTCTGAGCGAGCAGAAGGGTCGCATGGACGCCGACCACGACTTTTACGAGCACCTCCGCCTCGCTCTTCACAAGACCTCGGGAACGACGGTGTCCTACATGAACAAGACTCTCGTACGTCAATGATTGTTGAGCAGCCAGGCGTGGCCGAGACCTGATCGGTGTCTTACAGAGCGAGTTTGAAGTACTTCTCACAGAACAAGAACATGTGTGTGCCGTTCCGTCTGTCCCTGGGTCAGAGGTTTCCAAAGTCTGAAACTGAGTTTGCTTCAGATCTTGGATGTCATGCTCTCCGGCGCCGTTGACACAGAGGATCACCCTCGTGCGAAGCATCTGGAGGCCATGACTCTCGAGAACCTCAAGGTCAGTGTTTAGTCTCAGTGTTCTTCGGTCCCGCCTTTTTTGACAGTCTCATGCACATTCAGTACCTCCTCCACGCCAAGTCCACTATCACCAACCGGAAGCTCTTCGACAAGTTGACGCGAGAGTATACTCCGGACGCCGAGTCGTCGTCGCCCCTGGGTGGCTCGTCTTGTGACTCGTACTGCGAGGCCCACGATGTGACTCCATCCTCGACCTCGTCCTTTATTGACTACGGATCTTCGCCTCCTGTCACGCCCACGTCCAGGCGTTCAGCGAACTGGCGCACTCAGCCCAGCTCTAGCACCATGTCGCCCCACCCCAACTTGATGAACAAGTTCACTGCCTCTGGCGGTGCAATCACGTTCTCCTCGCGCAGGCGACTTCGACCTGCCTCTCCCCACCCGTCGAAGGGGCTCAAACGGGCCTCTATGATGCTAAAGCGCCATTCTGCCAAGAAGATTAAGACAATGTGGGTGTCGACTCTAATTTGGTGACTACAGACCGCTGATCCTCTCTTTTGGTAGTCGTTGATTGGAGGTCCTCGTGCTTCTCGCTCGCTTGTGTTTTGGACTGTGTTTTCCGGCTTTGCTCTCGCCGATCCCTGTTCGAGCGGACCTCGCGAGGACGCAGTGCCGGATGGAGTTGAGCAGATTAGGTCCCGTTTTTAGTTTAGTTGAAATTGCTTGAAAGATTACTTTTGTCCGATCTGAAGTGACTTGAGCAAAAATTTCCTTCAAGAATGGCTCTTACCTCCCGGCGACCAAAGTGGCGACGCCCCACGCGATCTAGGTAATGAGCGGATCGAGGTTTGACGAGGTAGCCACCATCGCAGGTAAAAGTGCTTCACCACAAAAAAAAAACTGGAGACGCGCCTGTGGACGCGGCCAAGCCTCGCACAAGGCTGGCGACCCTCATGTTCGGAACATCAAAGTTCGCTCACCAGAACGGCTGCCCTTGCAAGCCCACAATGACCGAATACTGGCAGACGTACATGGGATGGAACCTAGACGACGTTTCCATCCCACTCCCAAACCATGAACCTAGCGGCACGCTCCTCAAGCGCACCGAAGCGGCGGTCAGACTACAAGTCGACATGCGCAAGGGTGACCACTGTACAGGATACTCCATCTCTTTCACAGTTTTAAGCTGACTCCTCCTCACACCAGTTCCGGTTAAGGTCTACAAACCAGCCCCTCGTGCTGTTACAAGAGGTCGCAAACGAGCCATCGCCCAGACGCTCGCTGCAGATGAGGCCGACCCCGCTTGTGAGCCGCATTAGGCGAACCGGAACGTTTGAGATGGAAAATAGCTGACATCACTCTCGGCTCTCAGTAAAGATTGCGCAAGATCTTGCAGGCATTCACGACATGATGGTGGGCATTTTCCCACGCGTCGGTGCGTATGACTGGTGGCTGGGACGAATTACGGTCAGCCTTCATCGAACTCCTCGTGCTCTTGGAACGGAAGTTGACGTGTCATGCCTACTATTTCGCTCCAGCTGGAGGATATTGCCGAAGAATTGGCCGTGGTGGTTCAATACAACGACACCTGGATCACGAGAGCAGAGAACGACCGCTGGGGGGCGTACATTGAAGAAACGCTCCTGCTCGTAAGTGGCGGGTACCTCAGATTGAACCAATTCTCAAATCGCGTGGCGTGTTACTTTTCTCTCGAACAGATGTTTGCAGGCAAGGCAGCGGAACGGCGTTTCGTGCGATGGACACCAATCCGTCAAGAATATATCGTTGCGCATGCGCCGTTTGCGCTCGAGAGGGAACTTCTTGGTCAAACTTCAAAAAAAGAACTCCTTTGTAGTTGGTGCCCTTGAGCCTTACGCTATGTGCTGTGTTGTGGTGTGATGTCTGTAGACTTGGCTTTAACGCTCCAGACTAGTTGGCTGCAATTCCATTGTGACGTCTCATTCGCCCTCGTCGCCCTGCCTTCGCTCGCTTCAAATTCCTAGTCGTAACCCCGGAGAGCGCGAGAGACTCTAGAGAAGTTTACATTTTGAGCAACTGATAACCCCAGACGGTTCAAGTCTGGTTGACAACATACCACGCAACGGTATAGCGGACGGCTGGCCGGTCTCCAGGCTCACCGCGCATCCCTGTTTTCCACTGTGGCTCAAAGGTAGATTTCTGGTGGTCAATGTGCTCTTCAGCTTGCCAAGAGTTCTGCCCCGTCGCCTCGTTCAGTATAAATTGTTCGCTCGCTCTTGAACCTTTTCCCTTCCTCCATTCACTCCCAACTCCGGCAAATCATGGCGAGGTCTTCTAATGCCGTTCGCAACCCAGCTCACCCGTCTATTGATAATTTCACTTCGATTCGCCATCTTCGCCGGGACGACATTGCTCAACATACACTGGGTCGAATCTCGAGACAGCTGGCCAACTTTCGTCACGAGGCGCGGCAAGGCGACGTCGTTGATCGAGCTCCGAGACGTGAGTCATCTCGACCCACGGAATCCGTCGGGCAGCGATAGCGATACAAAGCAAGCTAACTCACGAACCTTTCAAATCTCATAGGGGCAGCTGTGGCTTGTGACACAATATCTGACATGCGCCAACCACCAGAGGCGTCGTCGCGACTTCACCCTAATTACCACTGGCCAACCACCCGCATTGTGAGCAGGCTATTCTTGTGGATGTCTCGATTAACGTGGACATTGACTCTCTCAACCTTCGTCTCATAGGTTCAGGAAACTCTGCTCTGGTACCAGTTCGACTTCAAGTCCGGGTGGTGCACCTCCATCGAAGCGGCTTACTGGCGTCGCTTCATTAGTTCGGGAGACATGATTGTAAGCTTGTCACCCGCGATCCAACCTGTTTGTCTAAACTTTGTCACTGGTATAGGATCATCAAGGCATGAGATGGGTGACCTGGAAAAGAACTTGGCAGTTGAAGCGCTGGGCTAGTTGTGGACTTGCACTCAACTCGTTTATCGATTGGGCTGGGAGCAGTCGTGTGGGGAGGAACCTCTCGCGCCAGGGATTGCTCGGGTAAGTGGGGTTGAAGCGAGCTGAATATTGGCAAGGGAGCTAAACAGTTTATATTGCTATATTGCCACAGGAGACTTCTCCGGACTGCTTGGGGTGTGACTGCGGCAAATATTACGGCCAGGTAGCACGCAACGACGCGTTCACCTGATCCTTCGGCTGCCAGGTGGGTGTCCAGCTCACGAACCGGTCTCCGTTGGCGCGCTACATAAGGTGATGAGTCTCACAGTGGTGATTGGGGGCCGGGGGAGGGCAACT